>JAPYYD010001700.1:0-13537 GCA_028551405.1 Uromys caudimaculatus | reverse complement strand
TCATCGCTTCATGAAGGAAAATGTTTCTTTTTCTGGCCTGGAACACTTAGAAAGATGCATCTGGAACTAGCTGACTCTGCCAGGGAACAAATTATTGAAGGGCCCCCGGGGCCCTGACCACAAGGAAAACTAGAACAGCTTGGGAGGCTGGGCTGCCAGGTGTGCACTCCATCCAGAGCCAGCACTGCAGCTCCCGGGGTTTGTGTAACCAGTGCAGCATGCTGGGAGACACTGCACAGCTGAGCACTCATTAAATGCAACAGGGCCCCATATGGTGTGCACAGTGCCTGGACCACACCACCTCTTCCTCGGGGACAAGCCTCAGCACATAGTCAACATTCCGGGTCCTGAACATCAGCCCAGGGAAAGGGACCTAAACAAAGCAGCCTCTGGCTGGGAAAAGGTAAAGGGATAGGGTCTGTTTCTTTCTGTATCTTGAACATTTATAGATGCTCTGACTAGACCATCCTTGTCAAGCAGTTCGCCAACAGCTTCCAGACTCTCTGAGGGAATATAGATCTTTGGATAAGGCTTTCTAGGTTCTAAGCTCTGCTCAGTCTGTCACTTATGTGGTGGTGACCCAGGATCTGTTTTCTTAACTAGTGAAATAACACTGCTCCATAGGGTTCTTCTAAATATCAAACGTAAATGGAGTATCCCCTGGCCCAAGGTGGGACATGGATAAGGTGCTTCGGATGTAGTACTTTCTGGAGTTGCAGCATGTAAATAATGAGATATCTTGGGCTAGACAGGAAAGTCATTTACATCCCATCTAAACCTTATACACAAAGTGTGAAGGTAATTTTATACACCACTTCAAATAATTCTGTACAGAAAATCAAGTTTGGGTATGGAATTTTCCACATGCGGAGTCGGGATTTTGGAGCATTTGAGATTTCAGAAGTTAGGATGACGGGCTCTCTGCACCACACCACGCATATAAAACCATTGGCAGTCTAAAGCATAGCGTACAGTACAGTTGGCAAATATTAGCTACCATTGCCAACACACTCCAGTTTCTCTTCTGGATCCATCTTTTGCAGCTTCCTGACTCTTACAGAGAAAGAGGTCAGTATCTCCGTGAAGCCTGCCCCTCGCTGAGCACATACCACGTGCCAGGCAGAGCCCTGGAGACTAATGAGGAAAAACTAAGACAGAGAGCCCACACGTCCATCACTGACCATCATACACTGAGAAAAAGCAGACAATAAAAGTCCGATCAGGCACTGTGCTGTGTCTCTCATATAGACTGGCTTATTTGACAGTATCTGTATCTCACATGGGAAAGAAGAAAGAAGGGTTTGAGGAGGTGGAAAGCTCTGCAGAAGCCAGAGCTCTGGGTGATGCTGTCACCTCCTTGGTAGCTCCTCTCTCTCTGCCTTCATGTCCACTCCTG
This sequence comes from Uromys caudimaculatus, assembly GCA_028551405.1. NCBI lineage: Eukaryota > Metazoa > Chordata > Mammalia > Rodentia > Muridae > Uromys > Uromys caudimaculatus. The sequence continues at coordinate 12,141 of JAPYYD010001700.1, read as the reverse complement.
TCACCACCCATCACCACCTGTCTGTCCTACCTCCTCTCCTTGGCAGTACCAGAAATGCACCCCAAGTTTAGCCCTCTTGTCCAGCACCCTCCCTATTAATTACCCTATCACAGTTTTGCTTTAATTTTTTCTTGGCAAGACACACACCTCACATTTCACAGGAGTCCGGGGGGAAAGATTAAATTAATTGAAAGCTTTTTAAGTGAAAAAAAATCTATTTTAAATGATTTCATGATCTTTTATAGAGCCAGGTAAGTTAATCAAACAGTGAGATCTCTATGCCATTTTGTTATCTTGCATACAGGTCTGGATACTTTTTTGCCCCGAGACAGGACACCAGGCACTCAGTGAATACTGATGAGAGCCACCTCCTTACAGTGAGTTCCCCGTGTGACTGGTACACACTCAATACATCATTCATTCCCAGCACCATAACACCTTGTTTTACACGATACTTGTGTGCCTTCTTTCTCTACTACTATAGAATCCCCAGGACAGACACTAAAGCACTTTGTATCATAAGAGTCTCATCTCCGGCAACAAACCTGGACCATCGAGAGCAAGTTAGCGACCAATGATAGGTCACAGAGTAAACAAATCTTGCCCCTTGATTGTGGCTCTGCAGATAACATCTCGGTAAGCCAGAACCGAGCTGTGTTCTTACTTCAAGAGCAGCACACTCTCCAGCCTGTCCTGAAGAGTTATCTTTGGCTACACCCTGCATTGATATCCCCTTTACTACTAAATAACTACAACTACTAGAAGTTGCTCCTTATTAAGCATTTCCTAGGTGCTTTGTGGGTTTGATCACCATAGCAACCCTATGGTAGAGTTGCTGTCATCATTAAGTAATAAGGATGTCGAGCAATGGTTCTCAACCTGTGGTTCTCAGCCTTTTAGAGGTTGAATGATCGTTTCATGGGGGTCACATATCAGATATCTTGCATATCAGATATTTATGTTACGATTCATAACAGTGCCAAGGTAGCAATGAAATAATTTTATGGATGGGTGCCAACCACAACATGAGGAACTGTATTAAAGGGTCGCAGCATTAGGGAGGTTGAGAACCACTGATGGGGAGACTCAGCTAGGTTTCATTCAATAACAAATGATGCCTCTGAGTGCCCCTGATTCCACATCTCACCCCCATATGCACTAGATAATGGAACCACGAAGAAACAGAGCCCAGCAATGGCCCTCATAGGAGCTGGAGCAGGTGGGCACATGAAGGAGCATCGTTTGCCTCAGAAATGGCTTTGGAGGAGTGAGGGAGCAGCTGGATAACTGGTTCTAGCCCGTTCCTGGCAAAGCTCCAAATCCAAGGTAAACTAGCTGTGCTCCTAAGTCTGAGCCCTACACTTGTTACATTAGGACACTCTGTCCAGTGAGCAGCCTCTAGTTTCTAAAGAGTGATTGCTCTGGGCGACCAGAGCCAAGGGCTTGAGTGCACTTTGCCTTACTCTCTCCTTTCCCCCTTTTCCATCTCTGTCTGTATCTTTCCACCTGAGTTAAGAGTAATTACAGCCAAACAAGCTGTCTGAATCTATCTGGAAATTATCCTACCTTGAGCTTATCAATTCTCCCAATAGAACAAAAATGCAACCCACTCTGCAGGGTTGTTTAACATCAGTGTAAATGGGGCAAGAAATGGGACTTCATGAAAGTGATGGTCCCGCTCTTTAACAGCCTCCTCCAAGGAAAGTCACCACCCCGCCCTTTCCTAATCACCAAGATGCTTGGGCTTGAAGTAAGATCTTGCTGATTGAGACATGGAATTTATATCAATAAGGAGCTGGAAATCTGATAATTTGCTTAATGGCAACCAGAGAAAAATCTCATTTGAGGAGTGACGTGCTTGAAGTGTAAACAGTTATTCTGCCAGAAGAGAATGAAGGGCTGAGATAAATATGCTACAGCTGATAACAGTATGCATCTCCACCAGAGAGACCGCCACACAGGCTCTATTTCACTGAACACCAACAGCAGCCAACAGGCAGAGCTCAGACAGAATCCCGGTGCCAGTCCTTTTGTCAAAGACAAAATTATTTGTGCTTGAGTCCTTGCTTCTCCAGAGGGTGACAGTTAAAGAAGGATCGCCCCTTAGGGCAAACTGCAAAGAAGCATCACTAAAGAGCCCTTCTATAAATCACCCCAGGGGAGAATGATTTGTGGATGAGAGGAAAGAGGGCAGACTCCACATGTGGAGGCTCTGCTTTGAAGAGATGTCTAGATTGAGAGCATAAAAATTAATGTAATCGCTGAAGAAAAACCACCTCAGGTGAAGAGTAAACAGGCTGAATAATAATATAAAAATAGAAGTTAACAATATGGGGTGGAAAAATGAAAGAAAACTAGTCCATCCATAGCGTTCACTTTACTTCTAAATTATGGCAACCCTGTGTGATAAATTAATAGTTAAGAAGGTAATAAGATTCAAGCAAAGCCTTGGAAGGAGCCATAAGTCATGAGCAGATGATGACGTGTGTCCCGTGCCATCCTTCATCCTACTGAGAGAAGCCACAGGCTTTATATCATTTGGCAGGAACCACTGAGTCACATAATTCTGCTCTTAAGTAAATTTCTCCATTAGCATGAAAAATGGTATTCCAGGCATTTTTATTCCCATATAATTAGAAATTGAATGTTCCCAAACAATGTTTCTAAGGATAGAAACACATATATACTCTTTCATGCTTTGAGACACTTAGAGAAAACTCTAGATTGCGTCAGTGACTTAAAAAAGAAGCTACTCTCCATCAGTGTCTTAGCTCACACTCTACAGACCAGGGTGGATGCCTAAAAAGAAACGAGTTGTTTCCTGCACGGCTTACCATCTTATCCAATAGTTATTTGTTTTTAATAACATACTAGGTCTCTACAATATCTTAAAGAATAACAAAGAATAAGTTTTAAAGTGATTATTCAGAGAGGCACAACTAATAAAACCAGAAATCAACATTTTCTTAGGGTTTTGGTTGCTGAGATGAAATGCCATGACCAAACTGAGGAGGAAGGGTATTTCACGAGTGTTTCCATATCACAGTTCATCACTGAAGACACTCAGGGTAGGAACTCAAATGAGGCAGGAACCTGGAGGTGGGAGTTGATGCAGAGGCCATGGAGGAGTGCTGCCAACTGGCTTGCTCCCTATGGCTTTCTCAGCTAACTTTCTTATAGAACCCAGGACTATGAGTTGCAATGGGTGGGGCACGCTCATATCAATCACTAATTAAAACAATGCCCTCCCTACAGGCTTGCTTACAGCTGCACCTTATGGAGGCAGTTTCTCAGTTGAGCGGACCTATTCTCAGATGATTCTTGCTTGTGTCAAGTTGACATAAAAACCAGCCAGGACAAATGTATTAAGTTGGTAATTTAGTTACTTCTTAGAACAGGGATTATAAGTGATAGCTGTCCCAATTATGCACATGCATACCATACTGATTTAACCAAGAGAATATTACAGTTTTCACAGGGAAATTTACTCTTTCTTAGGGCGGGCGTTGAATGTATCTTGCTTCCCCCCTCCTTTCTGCAGCTTCTTTTTCTATAAAGCCCTTCCTGGTTTTCTCACTTCACTAGGGAACCATGGCTGGTACTAGGATCTAACACAAAGTCACACAACTAAAGGCAGATCCCCCGGATGCTCACAGGATAGAGAATCTGATTTTTTTCTCCTGGTTTCCGGCATTGACTGTGGCTAGACAGACAATTACCCAAGAAATGTCAAGCTATTATTGCTCTAAACTGTGGTCATGCCTGAAGCATGCAAACCTTGTTCTTTGAGTCTTAGCTTCCTGAGAGGGATAATTAACCTCGGGCTTACTGCTCTGTTCCACTGAGAACCCTGGCATTTGGTGTGTGTAGTTAAAAGCAATTCTTTAACATTTTCCTTACTAATACCTTGGATCATAAAAAAACCAAAACAAAACAAAACAGAAAAAACCTGCTCAGGAAAACTGGAGGACATCCAAGGAAAATCAAGTTCAAACACACTACAATTTCCATCATGTAGGCTTCACTTTGATAACAGCAAGACTGAAGCCTGCGAAGCGGCCAGCAGAGGGAAATTCAACTGAAGGTGTGATGGTCTGAGTCTCTAGGACTGACCTAGAGACTAACACCAGCACTAATAAAGGCTGTGACCTTCAGGAGGTCATTCTACTCCCCTAGGTCCCCCATCTCCAAATATACTGCTGAATTAAGCCTCTGGGATTCATATACTCCCTCCCTCCCTCCCTCCTTCCTCCCTCCCTCTCCCCCCTCACCGCTACTGCTGGAGAATGAATCCAGGACCTTGTGTACGTTCATGAAAGCATACAAGCTTCATTGCTGCTCTATAGTCAAAGCCCCAAATCTCAGGGAACTCCTCTGTCTTTATCTCCTCTCGTATCTTCCTCCACACAGCACAAAGTCAGCACCCAGGCCACAGTCTGGCTGCCACTTGTTCAGGAGCCCCCACTCCCAACCTCCTGGCAAGACTGGTCTCATTAGGACACCTACCACACACCTCCCCTTGATGGACGTGCACCCACAAGATTGTCTGTTCAATGATTGTTCCCCACTAAAGAGTCTATGAACACTGTGAGCTGAGCTGATTCATGCTTGCATCCCAGAACCTAGCACGGTGACCTGCTCAATAGGCAACTGTCAGTGTTGGCTTGCTAATGCTGACCAAGCTGTTACCACAGACAGGCATTTTAATTTATTTGAAATGGAAACTTGTGTTATCAATTCAGGGGCTTAAAAGAGGAACAGAGTCTTATGGGCTAATGGGCACGAAACGGGCATGCACGGTGTCGTTGCCGAGTGTTAGGAAGAATAAGTGCTAAGCTAAAGCCTTAATAGCTGTCTGCTCTAAGAGCTGTCACAAACCTCCTGAGAAAACCCGTCTACCAAAAGGCTGCCCATCTGTATTTCCAGACCTTGAGATCGCCCATGAATTAGCAAGGGATCAGGCATTCTACCTGCCCAGCAGATGCCTAAGGACGCTGCCTGGGGATGACAAAGCCCAGGCTCAGGGAAGTCGAGCCAGGAATGCACACAGCAGATAAAGGCTGCAGTGTGTAAACCAGGGGCAAGTCTTCAACGTGTCTGTGGACTTTTAGAGTTTAGGAGACACCAAGTTCTAATAGTTACTGCAAATGGACAACAGATTTCATATAAAATCCAATCAAAGTTGAAGATATTGATAGAGGAAGAGATACCTGACCCAAGCAGGTAAGCTTTGCAGTCCAGGGCAATGTTTTTTTTTTTTTAAGTATAGGATCTTGCTGACTCAGCACCACATACCTGGCCTGAAACCAAATGAGTACTGCAATCCAGTCATCTCAGGGAGAAAGCCATAGGGAAGGACGGGGAAAGAAAAACTGAAAAGCAGTTGTCCCCGGGTCTGCAGAGGAGGACAGCTGTCACTGTATTCAAGCTGGCTTGCTTTCACGAGGTAATCAGTCACTGACAAAGACGTGGTGCATCATGGTGCAGCAGTCACTGCACCCATCACTATACAGGCACTGTGCAAGACCACGATCCAGTCACTGCTCAGCAGGCATGATGCAACACTCACAATGCACAAGGCACTGTGCAGGTGCACAGACACTATACACAGACACTATACACAGTCACTATACAGTCACTATACACAGTCACTATACAGTCACTATACAGTCACTATACACAGTCACTATACAGTCACTATACAGTCACTATACACAGTCACTATACAGTCACTATACACAGTCACTATACACAGTCATTATACACAGACATTATGCACAGTCATGATACACACTTCACAGATAAATGGTATGGGTGAGGATGGCATACATCAGGAAAATTTGGCCAAGCCAGAGGAGGCTGGGATGCCAGGACATAGACCTTATGGTGGCAAAGGAAAGCAGAAAAATAATAAGGAAAAAAAAGCCCATGGAGAAATGGAAGGGCGCAGGCGCATCAAGTCCACTGGCCCTCAGCAGGAAGGACCCGGTGAATCCAAAGGGTGAAGTGCAGGCCAGGCCAGAAGAGGGGAGAGCCTGCGGGCCAGATGGCAACAGGCTGCAGGGGCTTCCAGGACCAGAGCAGCACCCTTCCAGGCTCCTAGCTCTTCATTCCCAGAGTAAGACAAAGAAACGAACTTTGGGAGTTGAGGTACAGCAGTCCACCCCGTCCACCTGAAGAGTCACTGCCTGCAGTTTCCCTCGGCTGAACTCTGGGGAGAGGGAGAAGGAAAGGGGGTACATTTGCATCACCCCCCATTCCAGTATACTGATTCTGTTGCTGTGTGTTACTGCTGGCTGTTGTTCTGAATCTTTTACTAGTGTGTAAGTTAAACTTCTTAAGTATATACAGCAAAAAATGTACAGTGTTCAGGGCTTTCTTCAGTTTTAAGCATCTACTAGACCCTAGTAACCAAGGTCTTTGACTGTAAATTCCATGGATAGAGAGACAGTAACCCCTGGTCCAATTTGATCCCTGGAAAGACCCCTCTGGCTACAATGCAGACTGAAGTTTGGAGACCTCTACCACTAACTGCTCAGTGGACACAATAACCCAGGAAGACTTGCAAATGCAAACTACTGCCAAAGATGGATTTGACATTGAATCATGAGGGTCTAGAGAGATGGCTCAGTAACCGAGAGGACTAGCTGCCATTCCAGAAGATCTGGGTTCCATTCCTAGCATTAACATGGCAGCTCACAACCATCTGTAATTCCCGTCCCCGAAAACCCAACACTCTTCTTTCTGCCTGGGTTCCACAGGTCCAGTCATGCATGTGGCATACTTAAATACACACAGGCAAAACACTCAGATACATAAGAAAAAACAAGTACATCTCTTTCAAAAATTGACTCGCAAGATTGTCGAGAAACCAAGGGACCCACACAGGATAACCCAAAGCAAAGTAAAATAAAAAATCCAGCCTCCCCATGAAGGAGCCGGCCAAACCCCAGTAGTGTCTTTACACAGTGTTGATGGCTACAGGAAAGTATTTACCATGTGACGAATCCTTGGGCCTACTTATTGGAGGCTGTTATGGTTTAGATAGGAAGTATCTCCCCCAAGGCCTAATTGTTGAAGGCTTGGACGCTAGCTGGTGCATCCAATCATTGAGAGGTGATGGGGTCACGAGGGCTCTGACCTAATCTCCTGGATTGATCCATCTATTGGTTCATCATTTGATGGCACTATTGGGTGGTGGTTGAATCCTTTGGGGGCCGAGTGGAATGAAGTAGGTCCCTTGAGGTGTGTCCAGGGGAGGACTGTCTTATCCTGGGCCTGCCTCCCTTCGGTCCCATTCCTTCCCAGCCACTATGCAGTGAGGTGAGTAGGCTGGTCTGCTATACACCCCTGCTCCAGAGTGGTCCTCCTCATCACTGACCTGAGATAAAGGGAATCTGCCAGCCATTAACCAAAATGCTTGAAAGCTGTGAGCCAAAGGGAATAATTCCTCCTTTAAGTAGTTTGCGTCAGGTCTTTTGCCCAGGATAAGTAGCTAAGAGACCCTGGCCGATGTCTGCTCTCCCAGTCTGGTACACCTCTGTAAGGAAGATGGGAAGACAGAAGGGAACACTAAGGGGGTTACTCGTCCTTAGCTCTGAGTAAGGGGAAGGAAGACACATCTCTGCTGAGGATTCTCAGTCACAAACTAGTCTTCTCCTGGGCTCTGTGTTTATGTTCTCCATGCTCTTCACTGTATCTTCAAGCAGAACATTCAGTTAAAGGGGGCTCTGGTTGGGAATGGCTTCAGTTGGCAATGCCTGAATAACACAAAGGAAGTCTGAATGTCCTTAGAACTTAATACCTGAAGTCACAGATACACACAAGCACACACACACACACACACACACACACACACACACGCAGCACACTCTGATGCCATGAAAATACATGTAGACACACCCCAGTGAAGTCATGTGAACACACATAAACAGACAGACAGCATACTCCAAAATCACAGGTATACAGACACACACACACAGAGATCACTCAAATCTTCTGCTAAGTAAAACGTAGCTTCAAGAAATACAGCTGGGTTCTTCAGTGAGAAGTCCTGGGAAAACAGCATCCACATGTGGAAGGATGCAAGCAGATCATCACATGCCACTTGTCACAAAGTCAATGAAAACTAGATCAAGGACCTTAATGTAAAACCTGGAGGTCTGAAACTGCTAGAAGAAAATACCTCCAGTTAGACATTGTTGAGGCGCTCTGAAAAGCATACAGGGCAAAGAAGGACAGGTATTCACAGCCATTGTCTGCCAGGCACAGTGTGTACACATGCAGCCCCAGCTTCCAGGAGGCCGAAGCAGGAGGATGCTGGGAATTCCAAGTTACCTAGCACACAAAGCAAGATCTTGTCTCAAAAGAGCACAAAAATCGAAACAAAACAAAAGGCCCAAGCAGTTATCAAGAGTGAGCCTCAAAAGAAGGCAGCTAAGGAGTCCAAGAGTTTATAGGATCTAGAAACGGTGAGTGAGGCACATGCAGTGAGACGGGCCATGGGGAAAAGAACATATTTTAAAAGGCAAGAACAGGGAGGTTTTCTGAGTGGGCAATGAGCACACCAAACCCTAGATCTGAGAAGACTTGCTTCTAGCAGGACAAGCAACTTCCTCTGTACAGACATCGCAGGGAAACTGCAGAACACTGCAGACCAGGAGGGGAGCCTGAGAGGCGGCAGAAAGCAAAGGTGCTACCATATGACAGGATAAAGTTAACCTTAACAGAGAGTTATTAACAAACCAAAAAGGCAACCGACTCTACTACACCTTTCTTGGTGTAAGACCTTTCTTGGATACCTCTGTATGAAACCAATGGCTGAGCGCAATTTGCAAACAGGACTCGCTGAAGGTGAATCTGAAGTATTTCCTTCAGAAACAGGAAAACAAGCATCAGAGGAGGTGCGGAGGACTTCTTTTATAAATTGTTACTAAAATCATAAAATTTACATGCTTAATTATTTTAAAAGACGTATTTCTTTTTATTTTATGTGTTTGAGCATTTTGCCCACGTGGATGTCTGTATTGGTGGGAGGCCAGATGGGGGTGCCAGATCCCCTGAAACAGAAGTTACAACCAGTTGTGAGTCACCATATGGGTGCTGGAAAAGGAACCCAAGGCCTCTGAAAAAGCCAACTGCTCCATCTCTCTTGCCCCTCTCCTCGGTTATTTTTTAGGTATATTACTGGTGCTGTTTACCAATACTGGTAATATTGGCGAATTTGTGTTGGTAAAAACGTCCATAATTGCCAACTATTTAGAATGATAATAGTATTTTATTTGTGGAGATACTCTCTAAAAGTCAAATTAAAATGCTTCATAATAATCGCGTAGCATTTAAGAGAGAAGTGAATTTCCCAAAAGCCCCTTTATGATTCAGGAAGAATGTAAAAGATATTAGCTTTGAACTTTATTAAGTTAAATGTGTATGATATAATACATAGGTAGCCATTACAACTTGAATATAAAGTGCAACTTCTATAGTCATAAAAGAGAAGAAGAAAATGGAAAAATTGGAAACAACCCAAAAGGAGGAGAAAGGACAAAAATCAGGGGGGAAAATGAATAGTTAAGACGGTTGAAATAAATCCAAACCATTACAATAAAATGTATTAGCCCTTCACAATGAGCACCATCTCAAATGACTAATAGCCCATAATTCCCTAAGCTCATAATGGACAGAGAAGGTACAGGACGTACACCATTTCGGTTCAATACTGACCTAGACTCCAAGCCAGAGCTGTAGGACAGGGAGAAAAATTATCCAGACTGGACTGAGAAATGAGCCTCTCCACACATGCAGATGCCATAGGTAAAATCTCTGCAGAGAATCAGCCATAGGAGGGGAGGACTGGGTACCATAGAGCAGTGGTCCTGAGCTGCCATGAGAAGGAAGGGGGGACGCTGGAGAAAAGAGGGCAAAATGTGGTAGGTTTGCAAGATGTCTGAGAAGGGGACAGGCTTCAGACTTCCACTGTGGACTAGACATAGAGGACTAGAAAACACAGCCTCGAGAACCAGGCTCTCCGTTCTGCTGCCTGCTGCCTGCTGGTTTGTGGGTCTGTGAGAGCAGATACCTTGTAAGTCTGTGTCTAAATATGCTAACTTTGAGTTTCCATTGAAAGAAAGAGGGGGAGGGAGGGAAGGAAGGAGGGAAGGAGGGAGGGAGCACAGGAGGGAGGGAGCACAGGAGGGAGGGAGAGGGGAGGGAGAGGGGAGGGGAAAAGGTGGGAAAAGGGCAGGGAAGGGAAGAAAGAAGAGAATGGGAGAGTGTATGGATCCAGAGCTTGGGTCTCTGCAGAGAGGTGACCTCTGAAGTGATGGGCTTGGATGCATGAAAGGATGGGACCTAGGCGACAGGATAAGGGCACCTATCTGAGCATTTGGGACCTCCAAACAGGGAGCAGCATGAGGAAGACTAAGAAGGTAAGTCATGGTGCTCTACCCTGAATAAGATGGTAGAACTGATGCTTCCTCTGTGAACCAGAGAAGGAGACAGTCAGGGTAAGAAAAATCTAGATTCTATCATAAAGAGAAGAAAGGGGAAGAGATTTGAAGTTCCACAATGGAAGAAAAGGGTACCAGAGAAGGGAAGGAAAGAAGACATGGATGCAGAGAGAATAAACCCCTGGCCTCGGCTGCACAGTTCTTGGGAAGGGGATGGGAGCAGATGTTACCTCCAAAAGGTGAGGGCTCCTATCCAGTACTCGGGTATCTGGCCATGAGATACTGTGTGAACAGCCTGGGAACATGAGTGTGGGGGCCTTGGTTCTGCTCTTAGAGATCTCCTAATGCTGACCTGCCTCATAGACCATCAGCAAGGAAGAGACGAGGCATGTGGGAAAGGCTGCAGCATAGTGGGTATCCCTGCTCACAGTCTGGAACTTGGTATGTCTGAGCGGAAGGCTAGAAATGAAGCATGGTACCTGGAGAGGGGCCTGCGGCATGGCTCAGGGCACTTCTGGTGACTCCGAGAAGTCAGCAGTCGGAACTGGAGAGAGGCAGTGTAGGCAGCATCCCTAAGTGGGTCCATGGCTACTGGACTCTATGGAGCCCATGCCGGGGCTTCTGTCAAGGTGCTGCTTGGGACAGGACCATATCTATGGTTGGCTGATGCCCATAGGTCCAGACAAAGGAGCAAAGGGCCAAAGCCCAGGCAGCAGCTTTCGTCAGTCATGAATGAGAACGGTCACCCAGAACATTTTGACAGAGCCATGCTTCCTAAGGCAGATCACTATGACACTGGGGTCAGTTTCAGTTCCCAAACCTGTGAGCCTCAGGCTAGCACTTACCAACCCCAGCGCTTGCCCTTGGGGTGTCCTCAGCAACCCCATAACCTGCCTTGTTGGGGCTCCAGTGCACCTGTATTCCTACAAAGTAGAAGACCAACTCTCTTGGACCAGACACTCAATTTGGTCTAGAGAAGGCACTCAGCCAACAGCCCATTCACTGAGGCCACTGAATGGCTGGGGGTGGGGGGTGAGGGGGAAGGAGTGGAGCCCTGGGAGATTTCTCATGTTTGTTTGATAAACAGGAAGTGCTAAGTAATTGGATGAATGAATGAATGAATGAATGAATGAAGTCCCTGTGTCTCTGCTTCAGCGACATTAGGAAAATACATCTAGGAGATGAAAGAGAGGCTTGGAGACCTGAAGGGCTGTCCCCAAATGTGCCTCATCACAAGATTCTTCACAGATTTTCTTCTACCCTAAAGATATAATAAACAGCAATTCCAATAACTAAATAAACATATTTCTTATTAAGAAAACAAATGCTCCTTTGGGCAATGCCTACCTCTAACGCATTTGAAGCACATGCAGCTATCCCAACACGGCTCCCCATCCCTGAAAACTGCGTTCGCTTGCTGCCCTTCAGCCCTCTGGCATACTAGACCCTTCTTACTCAGAATGTTCATATTTAGTTACAAGGAATTTGCAAACACATTTGCTAAATCTCCATATCATTCAATAGAGAGTTCTCACATCTGAGGAATTGTGAGCCCTGGCATTTGTCATCAGCAGCCATTTTTGCTCTTGGGTGAGGATTCATCTAGCTAGCTCACAGACTTCTAACAAGGAGTTAACAAGAAAAGAAAGTCACCCACTGCTTCGTTCTGGAAGAAAGTACACTTCATGTCCTC
>JAPYYD010001696.1:0-15609 GCA_028551405.1 Uromys caudimaculatus | reverse complement strand
CCTTACACCCATCAGAATGGCTAAGATCAGAACCTCAAGAGATAGCATATGCAATCGAGGATACAGAGCAAAGGGAACACTCATCTATTGCTAGTGGAAGTGCAAACTTGTACATCCACTTTGGAAATAAATTTGGCTTTTTCTCATAAAACTGGGAATAGTTCTACTTAAAGACCCAGTTATACCACTCCTGGGTGTACACCCAAAAGATGCTCCAACATCTCACAAAGACACTTGCTCAACTATGTTTATAGCAGTTTTATTTGTAATAGCCAGAAACTGGAAACAACCTGCATGTCCCTCAACTGAAGAATGGATAAAGAAGATGTACATATACACAATGGAATGCAATTCAGCTATTAAAAAACAAGACATCATGACTTTTGCAGGCAAATGGATGGAACTTGAGAATGTCATCCTGAGTGAGGTAAACCAGTCCTAAAAGGACATGCATGGTATGTACTCACTTATAAGTGGATATTAGCTATAAAATACAGGTACCGTATTATACTCCACAGACCCAAAGAAGGCCCAAATAAGGAAGCTTGAATCTCACTTAGAAGGGGGAATTAAGTAGTCATAAGAAGTAGATGAAGGGAGGGAACTGGGAGGAAGAGGATGTGTGGATGGGAATGGGAGATTCAGGATCAGGTGCGAAGAAGGGCAGGAGTGATGCCTAGATGGCCTTGAAAATGAATGGGAATCTGCAGCTGAAGGGGATGAGGAGGTGAGGGGTGTCTCCAAGAAGAGACAGAGACCTGGGATAAGGGAGGTGCCCAAGAATCGATGGTGCTGACCTTAGCTGTGACCCACTTCATTCAGGATATAGAACCTGAAGAGGCTACCTCCTGTATCCAAAGAGGAACCTCAGTGGTACAATAGAGACAGCAACCCACACAAAAAACTTTCAACCCAAAATTTACAAGTAATCCTATCCTATCTACAAGTAATGCAGACACAGGGGATGGAGCAGAGACTTAGGGAGTAGCCAACCAATAACTGGTCCAACTTGAGACCCATCCCATGGGCAAACACTAATCTCTAATACTATTAATGATACTCTATTATTCTTGCAGACAGGAGCATCTTGTCCTCCAAGAGCTGTACCCAGTAGCTGACTCAGACAGGTACAGACACCCACAGCCAAATAGTGGATGGTGCTTGGGAACTTTTATGGAGGAATAGGAGGAAGGATTGCAAACCTGAAGGGGATAGAAACTCCACAGGAAGACCAACAGAGTCAACTAATCTGCACCCTTGTGGCTCTTAGAATCTGAACCACTAACTAAAGAACTTACATGGATTGTATATAGGCCTCCTGGCTTATATGTAGCAAATGTTCAGCTTGATCATCATGTGGGTCCTAATAACTGGAATGGGGGCTATCCCAAAAGCTGTTGACTGTACATGGGATATGTTCTACTAGCTGGGCTGCCTTATCTGGCTTCGGTGTGAGAGGAAGTGCCTAGCCTCGCAGAGACTTGAAGTACCATGGTGGGGAGGATACTCAGGGAGCCCCTCCCCCAACCTACTCATAGAAGAAGTGGAGGAGGGATAGAGGAAGTATTCTGGGAGCGGTTGACTGGGAGGGGGCAGTGAGTGGTATGTAAAACAATTAAATTAAAATTTAAAAAAGTTAGGTCCCACATATGTGTGAGAATATGTGATTTTTGTCTTTCTGAGAATGGATTGCCTTATTTAATGTAATCCTTACTAGTTTCACTCATTTTTCTATAAACTTCATGATTTTCAATTTCCTATCAGCTGAGCAAAATTTGTTTGTGTGTATATGCCATGTCAGATTTACAAACTCGGCAAGTGTGTTTTGATCAGTAGAGGCAGAACCTGGTGAGGCTCAGATCTTCACTGTCTAGACCAGGGTTTTAAAATAATGTTTTCTGCTTCATGGGTTCTTGGGTCATTGTAACAGGATGAAATGTATACTGAATTAAGTTTTTCTCCTTGAGGTAAGCTTGTTAGAAAACATACCATATGCTGTCACATTTTCCAATGAAAGTAGTCTAATTAGTGACATAAAAATGGCAATATCAGAATAAGTGGCGGTTTTGAAACAGAATAAATGTGTGATTTGGAAAACAGGTCCAACAGCTCTTCCTGCCCCTATGCTCCTGGGCAGAGCCCCTGTTCCCTTTTCTGGTGTTTACCTTTGCTGCTGACATTTGAGGTGACTTTAGGAAGAGTACAGACTTTGAGAGCACAGTCCCCCAAAGTCTCTTTGGACTTTGTTCTTTGACAGCTAAATTTCTCAGTGAAAATCAATGGAATCATCCCCAATATCTATTCCTTTGTTTTTAAAGAAAGAAATCAAACTTCAGTTCTTTGTTTACTATGCTGAGTGAACTAGGATCTTGAACAAACAAAGTTAAAAAAAATCTTTATGACATGACTCATTTTTGCGAAAACAGGAGAAACAATGGTAAAACTAAATAATCTGAATTCTAGGAGTGGAAGAACATTTGTATGAATTATAGTTCCAGATATTAAGCAGATATTGAAAGAGTAGACTGGATACATTTGGATTAACTCTGAGAAACGCCACTTATTTACTTTTCAGTTTAAAACCAAATAGCAAAGGAGTTGGGAAATGGCTTAGTGGTTAAGAGCACTTGCACATTCAGAACTAGGGTTCAGCTCTCAGCACCCACATAGTGGCTCATAACAGCTTGCAACTCTTAGTTCCAAGAGGTCTGACACTATCTTCTGGCCTTCTCACTAGGCATACACATGGTACACACACATCCTTATGGGCAAACATTCATACAAATAAAATAAAAATAAATTTTAAAAACTTAAAAAGAAAATAATAAACTTATATAAACTGGTTCCACCCTGTAAAATGAATTAAAATAAAATGTGCACGTGTATTGCTCTTGATAATATTTGTCTTAAGCATGCTGAAAATCAACACAAGATATTCACTCCCTTGACCAAACTCAGTATGACCTCGAGCCTCAGCTTCTCAGTCACACACTTTTGGTGGCTCTGCACCTGCCCGCACCTCTGCTCTACCTGACTTGCCCCTCCCTTGTTCCATCTTTCCATTGTTCCTATTCTCTCTGTTAGACTATTTTACATAGTTTTTTAAAACATGAATTGATATATAACACTTTATGAAGTACACATTCATGAGGCTCACAAATGGGAAGATTTGTTTATTTCTATATATGTAATGACCAAATCAAAGTAACTGTCTCAATTTTCTTTACCAGAATATGCACTCCAGGAAGGTGGTGTTTCACCTTTGTTACTGTCAAGTCTAGAACAAGGTCTGGTAAACAATGTATGCTCTATAATAACTTGTTCAATAAGTACATACAGGACTTACTCATGCTATTAGAATTGGTTGGTGATAGAGATTAAGGTGGAGTGTGTTTCATATGCTTGGTTCTGTTTCAACTGTGTGAGATTTGCAAATCACTTTTTAAATATAGGGAACAGTATAGAAATGTATTTAAAAAGCAATATAGCTTCTATACTTTCTGGTTCTACTTGATGCTCAATAAATTATTGCGACTTTACTAAACTGCTCCTTTCCTTCCTACTTTGCAGTAGGTATGACCTGTTGCATTGCTCAAGAAAAGATTTTTCTGTATCTCTTGAAATTTAGTAGTAATTTATAAAGTGTTTTTAACTTTCTTAAGATATCTGTGCTTAGTTTATTTTTGGCACATTTATTTGTTTTTGTAAAGAGAACAGAAAACAAGGACAAATGGTTTTTTTTGTCTTTTTTTGTTGTTGTTTTTGAAAAAGTTAAAGAGAAATACGTTCTGCAAGGTAGCAAAACTAAGCAAGAGACAAACCAGGAGACAAAGAATAGAGAGAAGAGGAGAAGGCAAATGGAAGGGAAAGTGGCACAGGGCAAGGAGAAACCAGCAAACTGAACAGACGTCAGACATGGGTACCAAGTGGACACCAAGGGCTGAATCTTCAACCAATAAGAAAGATGGGGTCAGAACTCAAGATGGCATATTGCCAAGGTCAGGGGGTTTGGTGGTCATAAAATGGGAAGAGTTTTGAGCTCCTGATATCTTCTTAAAATGTTATGCATGTCTGAGAATCATGGTCTGCTCTGCATGTATAAATGAAGGAATTGAGACTTCCCAAGTTCAACCTTCTAGCTTTATATAAACACATTTCAACATTTCGTAAGTAAATATTCATAAATATACATTTCCAACACAGACACTGTCCTAATTTCGCATATGGCAATGTGATAAAACACCCCAAGCAGCTTGGGGAGAAAAGTTTATTTTAGCTTATCATTCATCATTGACGGAGATTGGGGCAGGAACTTAAGAAGAAGCTGATTCAGAAACCACAGACAAACACTGCCTACTAGCTTGCACTCTGGGTTGGCTCCTCTTAGTTTTCTTATACAGATCAGGGCACTTGCCTAGGAATGGCACTGCCCACAGTGGGCCCTCATCATCAACACAGTTCCTTACAGGCGTGGCTATAGGCAAATATGATGGAGGAAATTCTTCAACTGAATGTTCAACTGAATATAGAAGTTAAGACAGAGTTCTAAGCCCTTGGCAAACTCCCATGGGGAGAATATTTGAATATCTGAGTAACTCTGAACCTTCCATTGCCAAGGTTGATGCTGCATAATTTAATTTTTTTCTGATAAAAGAACTAAACATGGTCTCAGAGCTACAAGGTGCTATGAGGTCTGAATTAAATGATCCTGTAGGATTTTTCAAGGCAGTATTTCAGAAACAAGGGTTTTAGACTTGAGCCTTGAGTTGGCCAGTATGGAACAGTCTCCTTGTGGCACAGAAAGGGCCACACAAGTCTGCATTTCCTTTTACATTTGAGAGAATCAGTGACTGCATCCCCCTGACAGCTGGCATTTCTTACCAGTACAGAGTTGGAGATTTTGTGTTCCATTTCAGCCTTACTGTGTTTCTTAGTAAGCCATACGAATGTCAAACTGGAGAGATCAGGTAGCTTAGCAATTAAGTTCTGTAAAGCGTCACTACTGGGCTGAAAAGGAAATGAATGTCAAGATCTGCTGTCTGGGTAATAAATTTGATTAGGAGAAAACGTTCATGGGTGAGAACATTGGGAGAGGAAGTGACAATCTACTGTGGCTGGTGAAGCAAAGCTGAATTTGTGTCCTTAATTGCAAAACAGGGAGGGAGCCCTTATCAACTGGCAGCTACCCCTCCCCTCCATGTGCCTTTGTTTGTTTTATAACAAATTATTACAGCAGATGGAAGGGTTGTATGCAAGGCTCTCTCCTGCTGAGGTTCTGGGGTGCTATAGCTTCACCTTCAACTTTGCAGTTCATATTCAATGGTTGGCAGCTCCTCCGGGCTTCTGTCTGCATTTCTGAGACCAGTAATTGAAACCTTCACTGAGGCACTAAAGCAGGCCTTGCATTTGGTGAATAGCCGTAGTTCAAAGCCTCATGATTCCTTTGTAGAACATTCTTTAGACTTCTCAGCACTCTGGGATGCTTTCTCCTTCACCCAGGCTCATATCTGACTGGTGATTTGATGGCACTTCCACTAACCCTCCAGTTTTTGTTCCTTTTATTCAAGCATCTCACCTAGTAAGATTGTTGCTCCTTTGCAAATTGGGATCTACTTCTGAGAGAACCTAATGTAACAGAACTTATATTCCTCAGTTACAAAATAGAAAATGTTCCTTTATACCTTCATTGCAGAGGAGTCATAAAGATCACATGAGCAGATGTAAAAGGAAGGTTCTCAGTGCCTGGTAAGTGATGATATAAACAGCAGCTGTTGGTCGGGCATTCTCTATTGTAACTCATGCAGGCTGAACTGCAACCTTGATATCGACTGGAACCCCTGTTCCCAGTGGGCTTAGGAGCTGATGTGGAGGGGTCTAAATAAAGCAAGGTCAATTGCCTGTTACATGGGCACACTGTGGGTTACCCAAAACATAATATAAATATGAACTTCTGAGAAATTTGGTTGTTTTTCAGGATAATACAGAACTAGTCAAGAATGGGTTAAAATCAGTGTCTTTATGAAGCCTAGAAGAGGTTTAATTCTCTGGTCCTTTAAACTTTTGGAATCTAGTTAGCGCGTCACCTCTCCTGGTAATTCTTTCACTTGAATACTATTTCTACTTATCAAGTGACAGGCTGTGTTCCCTGTTAAAAGAGCCAGTGAGCAGGTGGAGAACATCAGAGGGGAGGCTTCCCTGAGCATGGATAGAGCCTGTGGCAGAGTAGCCCACCTCTGAAGTGTTTCTTCTCAGAAATGAGGAACAGTCTCACACAAACCCTGGCACAGGAGGTGGCTATCTTTTTTATTAGATTTGTTCCAGACATCTGGGAGCCATATAAATTCCTATTTAACTAAGGAAATATAATGTAACACAAAGGTCTAAGCTAGCTGTAAAGCACGATTATGCAATGAACATATATCAGTGATTATATGTTTCTGACTAACACGCATTTTCAGAAGGTTTACTGACAAAAGGATGGCATCAGATGCTGGGGAGTTAAGAAGAACAAGTTGGGTGTCCTGGGAACATGTCAGTCATCTCAGCCTTTCTGAAGGAAGGGTTCATATACAAGATTCCAGCTAAGTCTTCAGAATAGTTGCACTTTTATTTTTTCCTTATTCATGATAGCTTTATTTGTAGTAAAGTAAGATACATAGCTGATATGCGTGTACCCCAGCTTCTCACCATATCTGAGTATAGGTGAATAGTTAGACTTTAAATCTTTTGGATCATTGGCTCATCTTCTATCAGGTGGTTCTATTTGTTGTCCAATGATTTCTGTTTCTGTGCTCAATCCTTACTATTTAGAAGTTAGGTAAGTCTTCCCATTTGCTTAGGCCTTTAAACCTAAACTACAGGGTTTCTTCATTGAAATCAGCTCCATATATCTTCCGCCTCTAACCACTTAGATTTTCTTTATAGCAGACTGCCTGAATATACAGTTTACAGCAGAAACAATTTTTATGCTGTTGCGCCATTGAGCTTTTCAAATCTCTTGCCTTTTGACCTTGAGCCAGTCACAACCACTTTTTCTTCATGTGTCTGCTCAGCAAGATTTTAATATAAATGTTCATGCTCCCAGGTGGAGATCAGCCTTTTGCATAACTATCCTAGAACCATCTGGTAGATGACTTAGCATAGAGTCTAAAAGTGTCAAAACATTAAACCCCATTGTGCATCTACTAGGAAAAGGCTCAGATGCTTGTTCTCAATATTTATTTTTATTTTATTTGGTAGTTCCAAATAGGAAAGAAATACATTTTCTCTTGAAGGCAACAGCTTGGGGTTATTGGTATAGGATCCAAGGACTTACAGGAATCTTGTAGAAGAATTTAGTTCAGTCTCATCCATTTGGGGAAAAAGGTAGCTAAGATTCAAGGAGGACTATCATGTGAGTCTCAGAGCTGGCTGTTACCCTGGTGTGCACACAAATTCAAGGGACACTTCTCTTAGGCTGTTCTTTCACAACACACAATCAGAGACTATTAGAATTGCCAGGAAGCTGACATCTTTTGAGCAGCCTGCCCAGTTTAGATGTCAGTGACTTGCCTGCCTAGGATCTGGTATGTACACACAAAAGTATCCTTGAAATATACCATAAGCTCAAAAAGGTGAAGCAAAAACTAAATTCCAAGGCTTAACGATTCTTGATCAGCAATGTCTTTAATACTTACTGTAGTAATGCTATTTTGTCAATTTATATTTAATCAATACTTATTTTTTACTTTTAAGCATAACATTTAACTTCATGTGTTAAGAGTATTTGTATTTTTTTCTCTGTTTCTGTGTGGTCTTTCTCATAACAGAAACATAAGTTTACAAGCTGGAAAGGAGTCAAATCATATCATGAGGATGATTGTATTATTGCAAACTCACTGTCAATGAGTTCAAGCATATTATCTATATTCTCTCTGTCAGACTCAGGACATCAACTCTTATGCTTTGGTCTTTCATCCATTTGGAGTTGGTTGTGTAGGGTGAGAGATAAGGATCTCCTTTCATTCTTTTACCTGTAGTTATTCTGTTTGAGCAACACTATTTGATGAAGATGCCTTTTCTAAATGTGTATTGTTGGATTCTTTGCTAAAAATAAACTGGCTGTAGGAGTATAGGTTTATATGTGATTTCTCAATTCTATTACATTGATCAATGAGATTGTTTTCTTGTAAATATCATGTTGTTTATATTACTATAGCTCTGTACCAAAACTTGAAATCTGAAATGGTGATACCCTTAACAACTGATGCATAGAAACAGAGCAACAGTTCTCAACTGTTGGGTCATGACCCCTTTAAGAGTTGAATGACCCTTTCACAGAGGTTACATATCAGATATTTACATTACAAAAAAAGCGTAAGATGTCTTTATATCTTTAAAAAGGTAGCAACTCTGTAATAAGTTTGAGAATAACAGGTGCCGACTTTTGCCATTTCCATTCAAACATACTAGAGTTCTTAACTACAACAATCAGAAAGAAAAGGACAGGTGGCATCTGAAGTAGAATTGGAAAAGTTAAGGCTTTATTTGCAGATAACATATCATCTATCTTTGTATCTATCTATCTATCTATATGCATCTATGTATGTATAAATCTATCATTTATGATCTATCTATTTTCTACTTATCATCTATCTATTATATGTCTATTCACACACAAATATGGATATATATATATACACACACACACATATATATGTATATGCTAATTTTACAAAAAATGCTAATGAATTCAGTAAAGTTTCAGAATACAAAATCAATTTGTAAAATCTAGTTTCATTTCTTTATAATAACAATGAACTACCCCTCCCCAAATTAATAACACTTCAAATAATAAAATACTAGCAAGAATAACTGTCATCAGGAATACAAATGGCATCAAATGGTTTGGGAAATAGAGCCCTTATATTTTACTGATGGAAGTGCAAATAAGCATCTCTGTGTTGGAAATCAGTCTGGACATTTCTCAAATCACTAGAACTAAAATGATCACATGACCTCATATACCACTACTAAACATAAAAAGGATTCTATCCTATTGCATAGATAATTGCTCATCCATGTTCAATGCTTTACTCACAATAGCCAAGAAATTAAATAATCTTTGATATCTATCAACTGATGAATGGTTAGTGAAAATGTGGTACATATGCACATGAAATATTAATCAGCTATAAAGAATGAAATTATGAAATTTGTAGGCAAATACATGGAGTTTGAAAAAAGTTCCTGAATAAGATCCTGTAGGCCATAAAAGACAGATATTACATGTTTTCTCTCATACATGGATACTGTTTCAGTCTGTTTGCTTTGGGTATTTAACCTGGAATACATGTAGAAGACGGGAATCCAGAAGTGGGTGATGAGGCGGGTATGCCCACCTCATGGAAGAATAATATAAAATAGATGGGAATGAAATAGAAGAGCAGAGGTGGGAGGAATGCTAGGAACTAAAGTTTTAAGAAGGAGTGGAGGAAAGGGAGTGGAAGAAAGGAAGGGGTACGGAGAGTAAGGTTAACTGGAACAAGGAATGTATAAAGAAGTCTTATGATTCCCAATTGGTAAGCTAGTTAGTAATATAATTAAAGGGGGCAAAGTGGAGAGTTTGAACAAAGGTATCCTCACAAGGGTGAACAATGCTGCTCCAAGAAAACATGGATTATTAAATTAAAATCTCAGTGGCAGGCAAAAGTTCCCTCTCTTTGGTAGACCCCAGAGATACCGAAAATAATAAAGACTCTTGGCATTGGTCTTGATTGTCCATTGGAGCTTGGTGGTAGGACTCTATTCTTGAAGTTATCATATACTTCGCAGAACATAAAGAGATTGAGCTTTATCTGACCATCAAAGTCTTTCTCTGATTTCATGGTGCTGAAACATACTATGTAAGATGCTGGGAAACTCTGCATGCTATAATGCTGACCTGCTAGGTGAGATGTGTCAACTAGCAAGTGGCAAGACTGATTTTGGATCTAACCAATTGCTTTCCTGGTTGGATCTGAGGCTACCTCCATAGGAGGGAGCTCATACATGATATTGAAAACATGATCAAAACCTAAGGTTGGGAGTCATAAGCCTGAGCAGAGAGCCTGCTGATATTGTTTTGTTAAATGGCCATGTTGTCAAACTGGCTTCTGCATATTATGCTTGTATTTTGATATTTGTGCCACCTTCAACCTTAGTCAGAGAGGCTTCTTATTGCAGTGAGTAGTGGGTAGTGCAGGGATGCATGACTGATTGGTGTACTAAAAAATAAATGACGATGAGTGCTTAGAAAGAGACAGGACACTTGACTCAACTTTCTAACACACAAGAGTCAGGAGGAGTATTATGTGAGAGGGAAAAGAATGTATGAGCCAGGGATATAGAATAGGGCTGTGGAGTGCTGCCCTGTGGATATAGCATGACTGTTACATTCAAGAACTCAGGATAGATGTAATTACCTGCACAAGACTCGCACAAATTATGCCAGTTCAAAGTTCTAGCCTGGAATTGGGAGAGTCTCATGAGATCCTATCATTAACTGAGAAACTATTGATGGTTGATGGCTGCTGGAGTAGGAACTATTCTTCATGGATTGGCTACTGGTAGGCTACTCTTATCTCAATGCCTGACTCCATACTCATGCAAACATGAGAAGTACCGATTAGACCTGATGAGTTACTTTTTTTAAAGAGAGGACATGAAGTTAAAAGAGATGTTTTGGGAGGTACAGAGGGAGTTGGAGTGGGAATGAATATGAATGAAATACCATATATAATTTTCAGAGTATTAAAAGGAAGTAAAATAAATGAGAATGAAGTTCTGTCATTTGCAGCAGCAAGTTAGAAGACACTAGGCTAAGGGATATAAGTGAAATATGCAAGACACAAAAGGCATGCCACTGCTCATATATAGAATCAAAACAAACCGTCCATTCTTAAATTTAGAGAAACAGCGAGTAGGGTGGCCACTACCTAGCCATAAAAGGTAGAAGATGTAGGAAGACACTGGCCAAAGGAGCCACATTGAGTTATATTTGAATAAGTGTGGGATGTTTAGTGACTGACAAGTTAGCCACGCTGAATTATTATATATTATATGCTGTAAATTTGGGAAATGGTGACTATGTGAGGCAATGGACATACCAATTATCTGGATCCTGGGAATAATCTTGCAGTCACATCAGAAATGCTGCGTGGGCAGAGAAATTGAGTGAGAACTGAACTACAAAGTCCTTTTCTGCTAACTAGCACTCTGGTGGTTTGAATGAGAATGTTTCCCATGGGCTTCTGTGTTGAATAATTGGTTCCCATTTGGTGCGCTGTTTGGGAAAGCTTAGGAGGTATGGTCTTGCAGAAGGAAATAAGTCACAAGAGGAAGGTTTATAGGTTTCAAATGCAATGATCTGTTCCCAGTTTGATGTCTCTGCTTCCTGCTTATAGTTGGAGGTATGATCTCTCAGTTTTTTTGTCATCATGTCTGCCTCCTGCTGCCAAGAGTTCCCCACAGGGAAGACTTATCCAGAGGGCTTTTATCCCTCTGGAACCATAAACCCAGATACACTCTTCCTTTTATACATTGCCTCAGTCATAGTTATAAGTGTACAAGAGTAATGTCTGTGATGTGTCTGTGATCACAGTGTCTGTGATGCTTGAAGGTGTTATGCAGGCTGTCCTGAAGAAATGTCATTTGCAGTCACACCCAGCTGTAGACCTCTTTTGCCACAGTACTGAACTGGATGATAGGATATGTCCATTAATGAATTAGTGGCACAAATGTTAGTTTCCTGGTTGGCTTGGAGACCCAGTACATGGTAGAGAATGCATGACTAGTACAATCATTCTGGTCAAAACCCATGACAGACTGTGGAGGACTATACAAACAGACATATGGTTAAGCTGCTTTGTAAATATTTATGTTTACAACTATAGACTAGTACAAGTCTCCACCTTAGTCAAAGTAAAGAATCTTAGCTAGTCAGAGTTCTGAGAATAAACAACCATTGGGGACTGGCCCTGAATGGTACATTTGTGTCATTTTTCCAAGTTGCAGGAAATATTTATCATGGAAGAGACAATGGAAGAACTATGGGAGCCTGAAGCTAGGGGAGTCTATGTACTGGCTAGCTTTTATTCCAACTTGACACAGGCTTTTTGGAAGAGAGATCCCCAACTGAGAAAATTCCTCCACCAGACTTGCCTATGGCAAACCTGTGCCCAGCTCACTGTGGGTGGTACCATCCCTGGGTTGGGGGGATCTAAGTGCATTAAGAGAGCAGGCTGAGCAATCCATAGGGAATAAGCCACTAAGTAACATTTCTCCATGGCCTTTGGATCAGCTCCTGCCTCCAGGTTACTTCCTTCAGTCTCTGCTCTGGTTCATGAAGGAGCGTGTTCATATAGGCTGCACTAAACACTTTCCACCCCAATTTACTTTTAATTATGGTATTTTATCAGAGCAACAAAAACAACTAAGACAGTCTAGTTAATTGTATTTTGTTTTGTGTGATCAAGGAAATAACTTATTGAGTAATTAGCCTTGGAAGTATAATGGTGGACAGGGACATGGACACGTAATCCTTTGTCATTTGGTATGAAATGGGTGGTCCTAAAATTGCTTCAGTGGTGTCTGTCTTATACATTTTGTGTATTTTCCCATTGGATTAAGTTTTATATTTCTAGTCTAGTCTTATTAAATCATATTAAAATGATTTATGTATATAAAATGGGATAAAATATTTATCACTTCCACTAAGCCTTTGTGAAATGTGGCCCTGTGTAATGCCTAGAGACTTCCTCATGTAACTTCTACAAATATCCCTGCTGCTGGTGCTTCTGGATGAACAGGAGCTACATCATGTCACAGCCAAGAGTTTGTTTAACCCTGTTCTTACTTTATAGCTGAAGAGGCTTTGATCTCATCTACAAAGGTGAAGTAACATTCCCAAGACCACAAGCTTAATTGGTCATCAGTTCAGAGCTAACATGTATTTTATTATATAAAGAAACAATTTAAGTATTATTTTATGTCATTCTTTAATGAAGTTTAGGTTCATATGATAATAACAATAACAATAATAATAATAATCAATAGAACTATCTAGTTTTGCTGTTATTTTCCTTTGGAAGAATTGAATGCAATACATTTATAAATGGTAATTATTTGGAATATATAAACAAATGAAATAATTAGGTGTGGCTTTCAGATTTTCTTTTTTTATTCCTTTAGAGCTCTAGATACTATGAAGGCAAATGGTGTTCTTACCAGTGTCTCCCTGGATCGGACACTGGGTCACACTCATTTATTATTACATTAATTTGGGGAGAAAAGTGGTTTATAGCTTACAGTTTATGGTGGAGGGTTAAATCTAGTGTCCCAAATCCCAGGGTAGGAGAACAAGCTAAAATTCTCTCACAATAATAATTCCCAAACATTATTTCTTTGGAGATTTTAAACTATTCCCTTGTCACACTCAATTCCTTCCGTAAGGATCACTTTTATTTCCATCTTTACTCTCCATTTTGAAAATTAAGATTCTAGCTTCCAATACAGGTTCTTTTTAAAAATGTCTTATTAAATAACAGAAGCTAACTTCTAATCAATTTGTAAAATGTTCTTAAATGGAAATTGCTTTAATGCTCATAGCCACATTGAATTTTAAGAGGCAGAAAATTGTAGCTACTGTGAGAGTCTTTGTTTATTATTGGTTGGTTTTAAAGCTGAATAGAAAAGTAAGTAGAATAGGAAATGAAAAGTCAAATCCTGAACCTGGTAAACTATACTTATTTTGTTCTGAAACTGAGAAACACACCAGCTTAGCTCCTAATAACTGGAATAAATCAATTTTAAAACCATGGCCGCAACACTGTGAAAATGTTGGGAAATAAAATGGCACTGGTGCCTGAAATCTACTGTTACATAGGCCTTACCATGTTTGTGGTTTCTAATTTAGGTTGTTTTCCTGACCTGGGGCTCTTAGACTACTTCTAAGAGCTGTAACGGAGAGATTTAGGAACAGACTTTTTTTTCCCTAGATTCCAGCTGTTTCTGAGAGTTTACCAAGTTTGGGAAGATGTATTCTGATTTAAAATTTTTGTTCAATTGTCATGGGGAATGTCTTTACAGCTGAATCTATGTTTTGGATTCCATGAACTGAAGATCCAAAGTAACAGCTATGAAAACACAGAAGAAACACCCTAGATACCCAGTATTAAGAGGAAAGAGGAACCTTCTCTTCAGGCTGTATGATACTTTGAAGACAAGAAATGACTGGACTGATAAAGTCTAAAAGCATATTTTGGCACGGTTTAGCATAAAGTAGTTGTCTCATTTTTGCAATAGAATAGTCAGAATAATAGAGTAGTCAGAATAAACTAATTTTTATATATGTGTTTTAGAGACTGAGAATATGAGAATCACATAATGTTTATTTAAATTTTATTTTCATTAGCTTTCCAAAGATCACAATGCAAAATGGTCTCTGGCATATTCGGGGATAAGTATTTTTTTTAAATTTGTACTACATTATAAATTCAAGTTCAAAGCATATAATGCCCTTTAGTGTTTGCACAACACATAATCTTTGCTTCCTTTAGATTAGTTCTATTGGCCTCAAAATACTGGAATAAGAAAGAGAAAGACACAAGCAGAGAATCAGAGAATCCAGGTAAGCCTTTCCAAGTGGCAAACAAATTCCTGAGTAACAAGCAGTGTGTCTATGCTACACTACCAAGCAACATCTCCATTGTACTTGGACTTCATCTCATATAATAAAACCAGAATTATCAACAAATGCTATTTCAAAGCTTCAAATTGGAATTATTTATCATGCTATATTAAAAATTATGATGCACAGATTTATTGTTTAATTTTAGTTAATTATATATGTCTAAATACTTGTATAGATCATGAAATATTTTGTACACCTCATAACCCAATATATTTTAATTATAAAGATTCTACACCAGGCATAGTGACACATACCTATGATTATCGTACTCAGAGTCTAATGTAAGTGGCTAACATGTTCAAAGGCACAATTATATAGCTAAACAAATTGTCTCAAACAAATTATAAAGATTCCATTTTTGGTCTCTCTTTATTTTGAATTCTTATTTCTTGGTTTTAACTGCTTTTTGACCCTTAGAAGGTATTGAATAATATATGATTATGTAGTTGAATTAAAAATAGATCACTGGGCTGGATCCCAACAGCGGGGGGCTGAGGCAGGAAACTTTTGCCTGGGACACTAGGATTCCATAGTCAAGCAGCTCCAGGAGAAAATTTTCTCTCCAAGGAACGCGGAAAAGCCCAGAGCGGGGGCAAAACGAGCCCCAGAGCTCAATGATTCCACCCGGTTTCCACGGGCCACAGAGACTGACGGACAGCAACTTCCTGCGGCGGCCTGGAACCTCAGCTTGGGCAACAGGGCTCCCGAGACAAAGATCCCTCTCAGGAGCTCGGAAAAGCAGGGAGAGGGCCAAAGACACGCCCCACAGCTCACCAGGAACTGCCCTGAACCCGGGAGACACAGGGACCGAGATCAGACCCAGTGCCACAGCTCTCCAAACTCAGAGAGAGCTGGTCTTCAAGGAGTACTGATACAGAGACCTGCAGGAGGGGCAAGCC
>JAPYYD010001691.1:0-33014 GCA_028551405.1 Uromys caudimaculatus | reverse complement strand
AAAAGCCAGCGCTCAATATGACATTTGGACCTGGTTTTCATTCCCAGAACAAAAATAAAAATGAATAACCACATAGACATCTGGTTCTAGGATTTTTATCATGCTATTCTGACCTCTAAGGGCTCAGATCATACACATGGTATGCATGCTTATATATCAGAGCAGACACCCATAAATGTAAAATTAATTACTTAACTAATTAATTATTTGAAATAAAATAATGCATTTCAAAATATTCCAGGATCAAGAGAGAATCTAGAACCAAATAGGAATCATGCAACACAATGCTGAGAACACCAGTGACAGGCATCAAAATAATCACACTTAAAATTCTACAAATAAATCCCAGTTGATCCCTAAATCTGACAGGGGTTCAAGAGAAGCCTACACAATCCCTTATCTTTTCGGAGCACAAAATCTGTCTAACCCAGTTCTTTGAATATATCTTGTCATGAGATTAATGGTGATCCAGGATGTGAGAGAGAATTTATTTAAAAAAAAAATTAACATAGAACATTAAGCACATAGGAATAAGGCAATACAGTGAGTGCATATTGTTGTCTTAGAAGAGAGCAATGTTTACCTCATTTTTGCAGCAGTTATGTCCACTATTTATTATAACTCTGCAAAACTTTGAATATTTCTGGCAGCCATATAGAAATGCCTGGTAGGATGCTGAAACCAGATTTATTACCATTCCATGACCTAAGCAATATATTTTCTGAGCTACCTTCCAAGATTCGTGGAGACACCTCTTGATATCAAGAACGAACACTGTGATGGATCAAATGACCATTTTTTAATGACTGACAATGATTTCATTTTCCAGGATGTATTGTTTTTCTCTTTTTGATAACTAATATTATAAGGTTTCTAGAAAAGGCCTGTGTTTATGTATGTTTATATATTATCTGATGAAATCATTTGATAAATATAAATGTATCTAAATGAATGCTTAAAAATTCCTTTATTTTTTAACTGTTTTGTGATAATTAATATATGTATAATGTAATGTAACTTATATTTTAATATAATATATAATATAATAAACTGGTATTAGCCAAACTATAATCTTATAGTCTATTATTATGTGTCATTACATATATATATGTATACAAATATATGCTTATAGGTAGATATTTTTATAACTTCAAGCTTCTAAGTTTATTTATATTGTTCATGATTGTTTTTCAATTTTCCTGTCAATTGATCCTCTTTTAATAACATTCACTCAGTATTTAAGCTGTGAATAAATATGGATATTAATCAACCTTCAATTCTACAAGAGCCATTAATGATAATCCCATAAAACATGTTAATGAATGGATAACATTGAGTATATTTTATGTAAAATAAGGAAAACACAACGATAGTCCTTATAATTATTTATGCCTGATGCATTATATGATGTGGTAGGTAGAGAATATTATAAAAAACTACAAGCTAAACATCAAGTACAATATTGGATAGGTAGAGGGAGAGTGGACAGCATTGTCTTATCTGTGATTTTAATGTGATTGTTTCAAGATTCTTTCGTTTAATTTGATCTCAGCTGCTGATTTGCTATATATTGCTTTTATTATAATTAGGTATGTGCCATGAATTCCACATTTCTCCAAGACATTAAATATGAAAGGGTGCTGTATTTTGTAGAGGGCTTTTTTGTCGTCTAATGAGAAATCATGTGACATTTGAGATTTTTCATATAATGGAGTGCATTGAAGGATTTCCATGCATTGAGCCATCACTGCAGTCCTGGGATGAAACCTACTTGGTTGTGATGATGCTTTTGATGTGTTCTTTGATTTAGTTTGCACAATTTTTGTTGAGTGTTTTTGAATATTTTATTGAGTATATACATAAGCAACATTGGTCTGAAGTTCCTTTTTTGGTATTTGTGTGGTTTACATCAGAGTTACTGTGACTTTATGGCATGAAGTAGGTAGTATTCATTATGTTTCTATTTTGTGAAATAGTTTGAGCAGTATTGGTATTAGCTCTTCTTTGAGAGTCAGGAAGAAATCTGCACTAAAACCATCTCATCTTTGGCTTTTTTGGTTGAAGTTTACAATGACTGCTCCTATTTGTTTCGGTGTTATACTACTGTTTATATAGTTTACCTGATTTTGATTTAATATTGATACATAATATCTATATGGAAAATCATTTCATCTAGATTTTCCAGTTTTGTAGAGTCCGGATTTTGTAGTAAAGTCTGACAGAGTTTAAATTTTTATCAGTTTCTGTTGTTATATTTCCCTTTCTGAGTTTGTTAATTTAAATATGTCTCTGTGCCTTTTAGTCAGTTCAGCTGAGCGTTTATCTACCTTGTTGATTTTCTCAAAGAACCAGCTCTTCATTTTGTTGATTCATTGTGTGTTCTCTTCATTTCTAATTGGTAGATTTCATCCCAGAGTTTTATTACATCATGTACTGTACTCCTATTCACTAAGTTTGTTTATTTTTCTTCTAGAGCTTTCACATATGCTCTTAAGTAGATAGTATAGGATCCCTCCAATTTTTTATGAAAGTATTTCATGCTATGATTTTTTCTCTTTACTCTGCTTTCATTGTGTTCCATCAGTATGGATATGCTGTGCCTTCATTTTCATTAAATTCTAGAAAGTCTTTAATTTCTTTCTTTATTGGTTCCTTGACCAAATTATCATTGAGTAGAGACTTGTTTAGGTTCCATGAGTTTGTGGGCTTTCTGTTGCTTTTGTTCTTACTGAAGTCCAGGCTTAATCCATGGTGATCTGATAGAATGCATTGGATTATGTCAATGTTCTTGTATCTGTTGAGGCTTGTTTTTACATGTGCTCAATTTAAGAAAAGGTTCCTAGAGGTTCTGAGAAGAAAGTTTGTTTTGAGTTGAAATGTTCTGTACATATCAGTGAAATCCTTTTGGTTCATAATTTCTCCTTCTCTTTGTTTCATTTTGTCTTTGTTCGATTTCTGTTTCAATAATGGCTCTATTATTGAGAGTGGTATGTTGAGGATTCCCACCATGATTGTGTGAGATTCAATGTGAGATTCAAAGTCTATTTTACTGATACATAGAATGGATGCTTCAGCTTCTTTTTTAGGTCCATTTGCTTGGAAAACTTTTTTTTTCAGCAATTTACTCTGAGAAAGTGATTGTCTTTGTTTCTGAGATGTGTTTCCAGGATCCAGCAAAATGCTTGATCTTGTTTTTTATCCAGTCTGTTAGCCTGTATCATTTTATTGAAGGAATTGAGTCCGTTAATGTTGAGAGATATTTAAGACCAATGATTGTTAGTTCTATCATTTATTTTTTTTGGTTGGAGTTAGTATTATGTGTGTGTTATTTTGGGTTTTACTGTGAGATGATTAATTACTTGTGTATCCTGCCAGAAGTTATCCTCCTTCTGTTGGAGATTTCCTTCTGTTCTCTGCTATATGGATGGATAGGTAGATAGATATTTTTTTTATTTTTATTACTCCATGAAATATCTTGATTTCTCCATCTATGACTACTGAGAGTTTTGCTGGTTATATTAGCCTTGGCTGGCATCTGTGGTCTTCTAGAATCTACATGACATCTCTCCAGGATCTTCTTTATTTTAGCATCACAGTTGAGAAGTATAGTGTTATTCTGATAAGACTGAATTTTTTAAAAATAATTTTTATATTCTTTCTTTGTTCTGTATATTTAGTATTTAGATTATTATGTGATGTGAGAAATTTCTTTTCTGGTCCAATATATTTGGTGCTTTGTAGGCTTCTGATATGTTTATGGTCATCTTTTTCTCTAGTTTAGGGATGTTTCCTTCTGCGATTTTGTTGAAAATATTTTCTAGCCCTTCAACTGAGAATCTTCTCCCTCTTCTATTTCTATTATTCTTTTGTTTGTTCTATTCATTGTATCCAGAATTTCCTGGATGTCTTTGTTAAGAAAGTTTTACACTTCACAATTTCTTTGACCAATGTGTCAACAACTATTTTGATATCTTCCACACCTGAGATTCTCTCTTTCATCTCTTGTATTTTGTCGATGATGCTTGCATCTGCAGTTCCTTTTCTATTTTCTATTTTCCATACTCAGTGTTGCCTCCATTTGTTATTTGTTTATTGTTTTTATTTCCATTTTTAGGTCTTGGATCATTGTATTCCTTTCCTTTACTTGCGTGACTGTATTTTCATGTATTTCTTTAAGGGTTTTATCTGTTATCGCTTTATGGCCTTCTACTTGTTTGCCTTTGTTTTCTTGTATTTCTTTAAAGCATTTATTTATATACTCCTTAAATGCTTCTGACACCTTCATGATATGCCATAAGTTGAAATTTTTGTTCAAAATCTTGTTCTACAAGTGTCTTAGACTATTCAGGCCTAGTTTTGGTAGGAGAACTGGGAACTGATAGTGCCAAATTCCATTATGTTCTTGAACTTCTTCAGACATAGGCATAAAACAGAGAGAATGAATCAGAAAGACTACAAAATTTTTCTTTCAAATCTCACACCCAGGCACATGCATTTTCCACCAAGGCTATACCACATAAACCTTCCCAATAAATAAATGCTGCCAAATGCAGACCGTATGTTCTAATATTTGAGCATTTATTTCCTAGATTCTTGCTAATAATCTCATTCTCTTTGGTCACAGTGGATTCATAGTTATATAATGAAGCAAAATACATTTTGTCCAACTTCAAAAATCAATAATCTTTTACAGTCTCAATATCAGTCCAAACTCCATAATTAATTCTGAGATTCAAAGCAATCACTTAATTGTAACCGCCATTGTATTAAAAGTCTATTACATATTTAATGTATATACTTTTACATGTATCTCCATCTCTATTTCTATCTCTATTTCTATATATCTATCCAGTTTCTATATATAGATAAATAAATTTACGTGTTTGTGTAGGTGTGTTTGACCAGAATGTACACTACTCTAAAACGAAGGAATTAGAACATAGTGAAGAAATACTAGACCAAAGGTAAAACAGAATCCAGCAGAGAAAACATCAAATCTTGATGTCCAGTATCAAAAGGTTCAGATGATGCATTTACAACCTCTCTCTCTGTCTCTCTCTCTGTCTCTGTCTCTCTCTCTCTCTCTCTCTCTCTCTCTGTGTGAGTGTGTGTGTGTGTGTGTGTGTGTGTGTGTGTGTGTGTGTTTGTGTGTGTGTGTTTGTGTGTGTGTGTGTACAAAAAGTAATTTGGGAAGCAATAGTACTGATCATCTCCCAACATTCTCCCACAAAATTCTCCATCTCTACACCAAAGGACTCAACCCCTATTTCTTCTCCAGATTGGAAAAAATAAACATTTCTTGATGCATACCTGCTATGGAAACTCAAAACTAGCACATCTTTGTTTCTTTCTTTACCTAACTCTCCTCAAAATATTTTAGTAGTTATAGCCCAAGTCTTTGCAGATACATATCTGCCGTTTGGGTGTCACTATTACATAACTGTCAACTGACAGGAAAATATACTTTCTTTGAAATATCTCTCATAGAAAGATGACAATATATCCTGTGCCTACCAAAGCTAACTTATTTAGCTCATCCTTTACACATAAATTCAGCATGAAGCAATGACTTGCAGATTTTCTCAAATGTCGTATATTTCACTTGAAGGATATAGTTCATCCTAAAGTGTCAATAAGCCCTTTCTTCACACAGTCATAAAATAACCATATACCCACTAAACAAATATATATTCGACATCTGTATTGTGCTAAATCTTCAAGGTATATAACTCAATAGCTATAGAAACAGAAATAAAATTAAATTATTTTCTGAGTGAATCATGTGTGATAAAAAAGAGGACCAAGCAATAGAAAATGAGTAAGATTGCCCATTAGAGGTGGAACAATGACACAGAGGAGCATGGATGCATGAAGCTGCACAACAGCTTTTCCCTGGAGAGATGTGACACACATGCCTACACATCTGAGAAAGAGAGCCCTTGCCAGAAAAAAAATTGTATCAATGTCCAATTTAACAAAGTAATGAAATTTTTATGGGGAATACTAAAAGAGCTATGAATGTGATGTTAGTTGTAGGCAGTTTCATAGAATGGATATCTATCTCTCTTCAGTGGTCTTCTCAGATCCATCACCCCCAGTAACTAGTTACTCCCTTTTACACTGTTGAAGGGAACAATTAAGAGCCCTTCAGGTATATTTTTGTTGTTGTTCACATCTGCATGTGAACTTTTCCCAGTTTGGATTTGTTTCTTGAGGTTCTCCAATATGCTGTTATCCCCTATATCAATTTAGAGGGGATGCTGTAAGTCGGAGGGACATAGGGAAATAGCACACACCCTCCTGAGGAATATACATCTTGAGACAATTGAGCAGTCAGTTCAGAGACACAAAAGTTTAGACCACAGAGATACCTAGAAAAGAACCTTGTGGACAAAAGAAACAAAAAAATTCAAGAAGCCAGGAAAGACATTATCTCACTAGAAATAAGAATAAGTAAATCTTTAAAAGGAATAAAATTGAAACAAAGACTCATTAAATTGTCTGGGATGGCTCAGAAATTTTGATACACCTATCTTTGCCCTAGAGTAGCTGGAATTTCAAGACTATGATAATTGCTGTCCAGAATTCAATTTAAATCTTGATATATTGTTCAATGATGCTGAGAAAATCTACCATTCCTTTTCTGTATTTTATGTTTTATACAAGAATCCAAATTAAGAACTTCTCCATAAATTCAAATAAAATTTCACAGGCATGTTCTAAATGTCAACCAGTTTGTGTATCTCATCCTATTCACAAATATTGCATGTGCACCAATATTTCTTGAGTTAAGTAGCATGAGCCTAATGGATATAAAAAATATCTACATAACATTTTATGCAATCACTAAAATATATACTATCTTCTCAAACACCCCTTATAAATTCCTCCCAAATAACCACATATTAGGATACAAAATAGGACTCAAAAAACATAATTTAGTAGTAATCACATCCTGCCTTCTGTTTGACCACCATAAATTAAAGTTAATTTTCAACAATAATAGAAATAACACAGTATATACAAAGTCATGAAGTTAAAATAAAACATTAATAGATTAGAAACTGGGTAATGAAGAAATCAGGAGGAATGAAATTTTATTTTAGAATGGGATGAGAACAAAAACACAAAATATTAAAAATATGGGACACAATTGAAGCAATGCTGAAATTTTTGGGAAAATATAGGAATATATAATCAAAATGTATAGCCCAAAGAGCTTTGGAATATTTTTTTTAAAATCTAGAGAAATCTCATATTAAGAATGTAATAACAATATTTTCAATTTCTATCAATTTGTCTGCAAATTTCATGAAGTCCTTATTTTTAATAGCTGAGTAGTATTCCATTGTGTAAATGTACCACATTTTCTGTATCCATTCCTCTGTTGAGGGACATCTGGGTTGTTTTCAGCTTCTGGCTATTATAAATATGGCTGCTATGAACTTAGTGGAGCATATGTCCTTATTACATGTTGGAGCGTGTTCTGGGTATATGCCCAGGAGTAGTATAGCTGGGTCCTCATGTAGTACTATGTCCAATTTTCAGAGGATCCATCAAACTGATTTCCAGAGTGATTGTACCAGCTTTCAATCCCACCAGCAGTGGAGGAGTGTTCCTCTTTCTCCACATCCTGGCAAGCATCTGCAGTCACCTGAGGTTTTGATCTTAGCCATTCTGAGTGGTGTGAGGTAGAATCTTAGGGTTGTTTTGATTTGCACTTCCCTGATGACAATGGATATTGGCCATTTCTTTAGGTGCTACTCAGGCCTTTGAGATTCCTCAGTTGAGAATTCTCTGTTTAACAATGTTCCTCACATTTTATTAGGGTTATTTGGTTCTCTGGAGTCTAACTTCTTGCATTCTTTGTATGTATTGAATTAGCCCTCTATTGGGTAGAGGATTGGGAAAGATCTTTTCCAAATTTATTGGTTGCCATTTTGTCCTATTGACAATGTCCTTTGCCTTGCAGAAGCTTTGCAATTTTATGAGGTCCCATTTGTCGATTCTTGATCTTAGAGCATAAGTCATTGGTGTTCTGAAAATATCATCCTGAATGAGGTAACTCAATCACAAAAGAACAAGCACAATATGTACTCACTAATAAGTGGATGTTAGCTGAAAAGTTCAGAATATCCAATATTCAATTCACAGACCAAATGAAGCCTATGAAGAAGGAAGACCAAAATGTAGATGCTTCAGTGTTCCTTAGAAGGGCGAACAAAATATTCACAGAAGAAAATATGGAGACAAAGTTTGGAACAGAGACTTAGCAAAAGGCCATCCAGAGTCTGCCCCATCTGGGGATATATCCCATATACAGGCATCAAACCTGGACATTATTGTGGATGCTCAGAAGTGTTTGATTATGAAAACATGATAAGCTGTCTTCTGAGAGGTTCTGCCAAATCCTGACAGAGGTGGATGCTTGTAGCCAACCACTGGTCTTAGCGTGTGGTAACGGATGGAGGAGTTGAAGAAGAGTCTGAAGGAGCTGAGTGTTTTGCAGTCCCATGGAGGGAGCAATTGTGTCAACTGGCCAGACCTCATGGAGCTCCTGGAGACTGGACCACCAACTAAAGAATACACCTGGAGAGACCCATGGTGCTGGCCGCATATGTGGGAATGGAGGACCTTGTTGGACAATAGTGGGAGGAGAGGCTCTTAGACCTGAGCATGTTTAATGCCCCAGTATAGGGGAATGATAGGGAGGGAAAACAGGAATGTGTGTGTGTGTGTGTGTGTGTGTGTGAATTAGCACTCTCACAGAGTCAGGGGGAGGGAGGATGATATAGGGAGTTTTCAAAGGGCAAAACATTTGAAATGTAAATAAAGAAAATATCCAAAAATAAAATTTAAAAAAAAGAATGTAATAATGAACTAGAAGTCCTTGGTATAAAAAGAGAGAACAATGCACAAAAAAGTAAACAGGAGGAAAGAATAAAAATTACAGATGAAATAAGTGAACTAAAAATGTTCAGCTGTCCTGTTAGGTCTAAATGTCTACTCTCTACTGTGCTATTCTCTGATCCTGGCTCATAGACTCTTTCAGTCTCCTTTCACAAGGATCATTGAGCCTTGAGATGTGAAGGTGTGACTAAGATGTTTTATTCAGCAATGAGAAATCCACAATCTTTTATTCTCTATATCTTGTCTAGTTATGTGTCTCTATGTTAATCTTTGTCTATACAAGAAGAAACTTCCCTGCTAGGTCTTGAAAATGTACCAGTCTACAGGTATAACAGTCTCTCTGAGAGTCTATTTAGTATCAGGTCAATTTGGCCCAATGGTAGTTGTAGGTTTTATCCCAGAGCCTATGAACTATTTACTCAAATGTTTGGACCTGATAGCTGTTTTAGGCATGAGGATCATCAGTGGCTATGGACTTAGAGCATTTATATACTTTATATACATTTATCCTCGTTATACAGTAATTTCATTTTAATGAGTATAGACCGTAATTAAACTAATGTTCTATAAATACTGATATGAATAATGTAATGTGCATCCATACTATATTACAGATATCAATATGTAAATTCTTGAATACTTTAATAACTGTGTTATCAACACCAGTATATAAATCAACTGAATAGGAATTTGTATTTCGTGATTTGGTTTCAATGCTAAAATGTCTCTGCTTTAGAAAAAAGAATTTTAAATATAAATATATTGAAAATATAAAACAAAAAAATGGCTGTGATTATCAACAATATCCAAGTTCACTTCATGCCAGTACAACTAATACATTACTTATGTAAGATCAAGGATAGAAATATATGATCATCTCATTAGATGCAAAGAAGGTCTTTCACAAATCCAAACTATTTTCATGATAAAAGTCCCAGAGAGATGAACTATATAAATGACCTATCAACATTCTGAAGGTAATATAGGTCAGAGACAAGGTCAGAGACAACACTATGCTAAACAGGGAGTAACTGAAAGCATGTTCCCTGAACTCCAAAATAATACAAGGATGTTGACTCTTTCCTCTTCTGTTCTAACTAGTGCCTAAAGTATTACACATAATAATAAGAAGTTAGCAAATAAGGGGACTAGAATATAAGCAAATGTATATGCAGATAATATAAGTCTGTAAATAAAACACTCTAAACAATTTATTGGAAGACACCTATAAATGTTAAACAAATTTGGTAATCTCCAAAAGTATAAACTTAAAATAAAAATCAATAGACTTTTTATATACACACGACACTGAGAGAAAGAAATCAGGAAAACTATCATGCACAATAGTGAAAAATTATTCTTGGAATAAATCGAAGGAAGTGGAAATGTTTCAGTAAGGTTGTGAAAAAACTGGTAAATAAAAACATTTAGTGCATTGAATAAAGAGCTCAATGAAAAGGTAGAAGGTGCAAAAGCCTTCCATATTCATGTGTCTGTAGGATTAATATTGTAAAAATGGACTGTGAAGCAAAAGAAATACATAGATACAAAAAAATCCTCATCAAAATTCCAAAGCAAATCTATTACTCTCCTAAATGGATAGAATAGTAAATTGATCCTAGCAACTTATCACTATACCCATAAATTAATGCTTCACTTAGTCCTCTTCAGAGAAGCTTCTATTTGCAATCAATGGCAGTTAACCCAGAATTCCATAGCTAGACAGAGTGCAGAGATTTAGAGACTGCAAGAATGATGAGCGCTATATGAAACATAAAAATCACATCTCTACTCCTGAAGATCAGGTATCACTGCTGAATATGATTGAAGGCAGAAAAACTGTACAAGCTAGAGATAGCATATAACTCCAAGATAGTGTTTTCTCTACAGAACAGAATGGGAAGTTGAATGTATGAACTAAGAGCAGTTGTGTTGTCATACATAAAACCTGAACAATCTCAAGCCAGACAAAATTCCAGCATGTAGAGAGAAGTAATCTGGCATCAATGGGAGGAGAGGCCCTGGGTCCTTTGAAGGTTCAGTACTCTAGTGTAGAGAAATAGGAGGCCAGAGGGATAAGGGTGGGTGTGTGGGTGTGTGGGTGTGTGGGTGAAGGAGAACCCTCATAGGAGCAGGGAAGGGAGAAATGGATAGGAGCATTGTGGAGGGGAAACTAGTAGCAGTGATTATATTTGAAATGTAAATAAATAAAATAACCAATAAAAAAATAAAAGGTTTCTGCAAAAATAAAGTAAGGAAAAGGAGTGAATGTAATCAGAGAGTCCAACACTTATCTGAAGAGCTATTTGTAATGTGTAGCTGCAAGAAGAAGGAAAGCCCATTTAATTTGAGTATGTAGTGTCGGGTATGACATCCACCGCCTAACATGGATGGCCATACACGCAAGAGTGTACCTAGAGCACAAATTAGACATAATAGTTAATTTTATAAATGAGGACACAGAGTTGGTGTCTAGGGAAAGTTGGGATGTATCTGGGAGGATCTAAGGGAAAGACAAGAATATGTCTGGAACACATTGTATGAAATTCCCAAAGGCAATAAAAAATTTCTCTTTATTCCTTTCACATGTTCTTTATTTTATCAGTGTTTCACTGAATACCATTTCTTAACTGTAAGATTTCATTTAAAGAAAATAGATATAAAATTCAAGAGAAGTATTAAATTTTATTTAAATTAAATTTAATATAGCTTTTAGATGTTTTCTGCCAAATTTCTATATGAGACATACATATATATTAATTATCCTCTGGAAGAGGAGGGTAGAGTTATATTCATACATTTCAAGGAAATTCACCCTGTAATCAAAAAATAGTACAATGTAGGCCAAAGGTAGCCCAAGATAATTGGACAAATTTAGACCTGCAACAAACATTCTAAGATCCTGACAATAAATCATCTTTTGTATAATATTTCATGTTGGAACTACATTTTCCTGTGAATACTGGTTCAAAAGTCTCTTCTTACTTAGTATCTTTTATTGTAAAATTTTGTGTGAGCCAGTTGAATCATGGGATCTCTGCCTGCATCGGTGTCCCTCATCCCAGTAATGAATTTGTTCCTACTGAGACAGCAGATAAAACCAAAGAAATATTTCTGACCACGTGTTAAAAATTATTCTGACCTACATATACTGTTTATCCTAACATTGCATAGCATTGAATCCAGCTGGAATATTTTTGGTGATGGGCAATGTGTCACCTACCAAATGTACATGGTTTGCTTCAATTCCTCAAGAAAAATATTCTTTATATCTTTAAAACTATTTATGTGGGATATATTGGCATTTCCCAGGGCTTACAAGCATTGAGCTTTACCTATCCCCTAAGAGCACTAGATACTTGGGACTATGTGATTAACCATCTGAACCTGTAAGAACACTCATATTCTTGCCACCCTTTTCTTTGTGAATTAAATTGGAGATTCAGATGATCTGTTTGGATTCAGCATTCATCTGTTCCTCATTCTCATTATTGTCAGCAGCTGTGCATGAGACTGACAGCAACATTTGTTAACTGCGCTCTATTAATCTACATAACAACACCACACTTCTCTTTAGGACCTAAAATATTCTTTTTTCTATTTGATTTTTTTTTTCTGTTTTTCGAGACAGGGTTTCTCTGTGTAGTCCTGGCTGTCCTGGAACTCACTCTGTAGACCAGGCTGGCCTCGAACTCAGAAATCCTCCTGCCTCTGCCTCCCAAGTGCTGGGATTAAAAGCATGCGCCACCACTGCCCAGCAACCTAAAATATTCTTATGCTTGGAGTTTTTAGTATTTTTAGATTACCAGGCTGAAATATTATTATGGAACATGCCCCAGCTCCAACCAGAGAGCATTTCAAAGACCCCATAACCTATTCCCCTACTGTACCAAATTTGTACATGTTAATGGGAGTAGAGCAATGTTTGTGGGATTTTTCAGGTGGTAATGACCCTTAGTTTTCTTTCCTTGAAGTCCACATTGCACTCAGCATTGGGAAATTTTCCCCACAGAGACAACACTCCATGTGAATGTCCATGTTTTCCAGTTCTGTTACAATTTTCATCACTGGTAGCATTTCCATCTTCCTGGTGTTTTCTACATTCTGAGGGTGAGAAGAGGTCATGTCAAGGATCTGGTAAGATGGATAACACTTTCTTACTTTCTTTCATTCATTCATTCTTTCTTTCTTTTGTTATTTCTTGATATGAAGTCAATAAAGACATCGTACACTGGGTCACAAAGCTTTTACCTTGTCTGTATAGCATATCTTGGTTGGCAATGAATGCTGAGGATGGAGCTGTGACATTTAACGATGTTTGAAGAGAATCTTAACTCAAAACTGACCTATTATAGTCAGTCCATGTCGCAAAAGTCCATGGTGTGTTTCATGAATATTTGTTTATTCTTCTGCCCCGTTTAGTGAAATGGAGAGTAAAGAAGAGAATGTTCTCTGCACAGCTTTCTTAAATCTTTCACTGGAACAGATTGTATTCTTGCTTCATGAAAACAGATACAGTAGAGTCTGCATTTAGCCTACAGTTTGTGATATCCACAATGATCTTGTTCCTTTTAAACCATGGTTCCCAAACTGTAGTTTGTGACACATTTGGCAAACCTGTCTCCAAAAACGATTACATTACGGTTTGCAAAAGTAGCAAATATATAGTTATGAAATAACAACTTAAATAATTTTATGGTTGTTTGTCAACATAACATGAGGAACTGTCTTTAAGGGTCTCAATACTCTTATTGTAAAGGGAATCATTACTCATAAGAGTCTAATAAATTCACAGGGTATGTATTCCTGTTTGATAAAGATATTTAGTATTTCTTGGCTTTGAAAACTGAGATACCAGGAGTATCATTAGCATAGCCTGAGAATGTGTTTTAGTCACTGTTCTACTGCTGTGAAGAAATGCAATGACCAGTGCAACTCTTTTGAAACTACACAATTAATTGGGAGCTTGCTCATAACTTTAGAGCTTTAATCAATGATCATTATGGCAGGTAATATGGTGGCACACATTCAGTCATGTTTTTGAACAGGTAGCTAGATGTTCTACATTCAGATATACAAATGATGAGAAGAGAGAGATGATGGGCCTGATTTGGACTTCTGGAACCCCAAAGTCAACCCCAAGTCACACACTTCCTCCAACAAGGACACACCTACTTTAATAAAGTCACAGTTCCTAATTCTTCTCAAGTAGTTCCTCTTCCTAGTGCCTAAGCCTTCAAATATATAGGCCTATGGAGGCCGTTTCTTTTCAAACCACCAAAGATTTTTATGGAAGGTGTTTTTTTTATTTGTTTTTTATTGTT
This sequence comes from Uromys caudimaculatus, assembly GCA_028551405.1. Lineage (NCBI taxonomy): Eukaryota > Metazoa > Chordata > Mammalia > Rodentia > Muridae > Uromys > Uromys caudimaculatus. The sequence continues at coordinate 18,780 of JAPYYD010001691.1, read as the reverse complement.
TGTGTTTGCAGTTCATCACCCTACACTATGTATCCTGTAGTAAAACAAGAATCCGATTTGCACCAGTACAAAAGTTTGAGGTCCAAAACGCCAGCTCACAATATGACATTGGGACATTGGTTTCATTTCCAGCAGAAAAAGAAAATGAATAACGACCTAGGAATCTGGTTGCATGATTTTCAACATGGTCTTCTGTCCTCTAAGGGCTCAAGAGCATACATGTGGTACATGTGTTTATATATCAAACTAGACATAAACATAAAACAAAAAACTCAACTAATTAATTAATTTAAATTAAAAAATGCATTTCAAAAATATTCCGGGATCAAGACAGTGTCTAAAAGCACATAGGAATCATGCAACGTAATGCTGAGAAGACAAGTGACAAAGAAGAGAAACTTCAAACTTAAAATTCTTCATATAAATCCTAGTTGATCCTGAAAGCTGAATGCAGTTCAACAGAAGCTTGCATCATCCCTTATCTGTTCTGGGCATAAAATCTTTCAAACCCAGTTCTTTGAGTTTGTCTTTCCAGGAGTTTCTTGATGATCCAGAAGGTAAAACACACTGTATTTTTAAAAAACCAAACAATTTTAACATAGAAATTTAAGCACATAAGAAATAGGGCACTAGAGAGTGAATGTTGGTGTCCTAGAGGAGAGCACTGTTTACCTCTTTATGAAGCAGACATGTACACCATTTACTATATTTTTGGAAGAATTTTGTATATTTCTAGCAGCCATTATAGAAATTTCTGGCAGTATGCTGAAACCAGTCACCAACATTCCATGACTGAAGCAATATAATTTCTATCATACCTTCCAAGACCCCTGCAGAGAGCTGGTGATGTAGAGCTCGAATACTGTGATGGGTCACATGAACTTTTTTTGTAATGAATAACAGTGATTTCATTTTCCAACATTTATTTTTTTCTACTTTTGATAACTAATATTATAAGGTATTTTGAGAAGGTCATTATTTATACATGCTTTCATACAACCTCGGGTGATCATTTGATAGATATTATATCTCATTGGATGCTTAGAAATTCTTTTATTTTAACTGTTTTGTGAAAATAATTATATGTATAATGTAATATAATATGTATTTTAGTATAATATAAAAAGGTTGCTTGTGCCAAACTATAATCTTATAAACTATTATTATAGGTCTTTACATATATATTCATATATATAAATATACAAATGTATACTTATAGGTATATATTTTTATCACGTCATGCCTCTGAGATTATTTATACTGCTCATGATTGTTTTTCAATTTTTCCTGTCTGTTTTTCCTCTTAATAAAATTCAATCTCTATTCAGGATTTAAGCTATGAGTAACTATTATGGAGTTTAATCAATCCTCAGTACTACAAGAGCCATTAATTCTAAGCCCATAATACATGATAAAGAATGATTAACATAGAAAGTATTTTATGTAAAAAAAGGAAAACACAAAGATGGCCCTCATAATTACTTATACATGATATAACAAATGAAGTTATAGGTAGAGAATATTATGAAAAACTAGAACCTAAAACAACAAGCACAACATTGAATATATAGACAGAGAGTGGACATCACTGTCATATCCTTGATTTCTGTTTGATTGCTGCAAGGTTCTTTCCATTTAATTTGATGTTAGCTGCTGGTTTGCTCTATATTGCTTTTATTATGTTTAATAATAATGTGCCATGAATCCCAGATCTCCCCAAGGTTTTTAATATGAAAGGGTATTGTATTTTGTTTAAGAATTTTTAAGGACCTAATGAAAAGATTATGTGACATATATATTTGAGAATATTTAAATAATGTAATACATTGAACCACCCTCCCTATCTGGGATGAAACCTACTTTATGGTGATGAATCATATCTTTGATATGTTCTTTGATACAGTTTGTGGGAATTTTATTGAGTATTTTTGAGTATTTTAGTGAACAAATTCACAAGCAAAATTAGTCTGAGGTTCTATTTTTTTTTTGGACTTTGTGTGTTTTATATTAGAGTAACTGTGGCTTTATGGCATGAATTAGGTAGTGTTTCTTCAGTTTCTATTTTGTGTAATAGCTTACAGAGTATTGGTATAGGCTGTTCTTTGAAGGTCTGGTAGAATTCTGCACTAAAATCATCTGGACCTCAGCTTCTGATTTTATTTGTTTTGTTTGTTTGTTTGTTTGAAGAACATAATGAATGCACCTATTTCTTTAGTGTCTATGGGACTGTTCAGATAGTTGAAATGATTTTGATTTAACATTGATACATAAAATCTATCTAGAATATCATCCATTTCATCTAGATTTTTCAGTTATATAGAGTACAGGATTTTTGTAGTAAAATCTGATAAGGTTTAGATTTTGTTTCATTTTCTGTTGTTATATTTCCTTTTTCTTTTCTGAGTTTGTTAGTTTGGATACTGTTTCTATGTCTTTTAGTTAGTTTGGTGAGCGGTTTATCTACCTTGTTGATTTTCTCAAAGAACAAGCACTTGGTTTTGTTTTGTTTGGTTTGGTTTGGTTTTCTTTGTATTTTTCTCTTTATTTCTAATTGGGTGATTTCAGCCCAGATTTTGACAATTTCTTGTAATCTACTCCTATTCCCTGTTTTTTCTTTTTGTTATAGAGTTTTCAGGTATATTGTAAGTATCTAGTATAGGATCCCTCCAATTTCTTTATGAATGTACTTCATAATATGAATTTTCCTCTTAATATTGCTTTTGTTGTGTCACATCAGTTTGTATGTGCTGTTCCTTTATTTTCATTGAATTCTAGAAAGTCTTTAATTTCTTTATTTATTTCTTCCTTGACCAAGTTCTCATTGAATAGAGAGTTGTTCAGGTTCCATGAGCATGTGGGATATCTGTTGTTTTTCTTGTTATTGAAGTTCAGCCTTACTCCCTGCTGATCTGATAGAATGCTTGGGATTATTTCAATTTTCTTGTATCTTTTGAGGCTTGTTTTTTTGTATGTTGTCATATTTAGAGAAGGTTCTCAGATGTTCTGAGAAGAAGGTATATTATTTTGTTTTGGGGTGAAATGTTCTGTAGAAATCAGTGAATTCCTTATAGTTCACAATTTCTCCTTCTCCTAGTTTCATTGTGTCAATGTACAATTCTGTCTGAATGATTCTCATATTGCTGAGATTGGGGTGTTGAGGACTCCCACCATGATTGTGTAAGATTCAATGTGTGTCTTGAGGATTAAAAAAATTATTTTAAGAATAATGGTGCACTTGCATTTGAGGCATAGATGTTCAATACTGAGAGTTCATCTTAGTGGAATTTTTTCCTTTGATGAGTTTGAAGTATCCTTTTCCGCCTCTTCTGATAACTTTTATTTGAAAGTCTATTTTATTGGATCATAGAATGGCTACTTCAGCTTCTTTCTTAGGTCTGTTTGCTTGGAAAACTTCTACAGACCTTTACTCTGAGATAGTGTCTATCTTTGTTTCTGAGATGTGTTTGTTACCTGTTTCCAACCAAATGCTTGATACTATTTATGTTTCCTGTTAGCCTGTGTCTTTTTATTGGGGGAATTTAGTCCATTGATGTTCAGAGATATTAAAGACCCAATGATTGTTGGTTCCTGTAATTTGTTTGTTTGGTTTTTTTTTTGTTTTTTTTGATGTTGGACGTGGTATGATGTGTATGTGGTGTGGCCTTTTTTGTGAGATGATTAATTTCTTGTGTTTTCAGGGTGTATTTACCCTTCTTGTGCTGGAGTTTTCCTTCTATTATCCCTTGTAGGGCTGGATTCATAGAAAAATATAGTTTTAGTTTTCATTTCTCCATGAAATATCTTGTTTTCTCCATCTGTGGTTACTGAGAGATTTGCTGGGTATAGTAGCCTGTGCTGGCATCTCTGGTCTTGGAGAGTTTACATGACATCTTTTCAGAATCTTCTTGTTTTTATCATCTCTATTTAGCAGTCAATTGTAATTCTGATAGGTCTGACTTTGTGTTTTACTTTGTCTTTTTCTTTTACAGCTTTTAACCTTCTCTCTTTGTTCTGTGTATTTAGTGTTTTGATTATTATGCGATGTTAGGAATTTCATTTCTAGTCCAATCTATTTTCTGTTTTGTAGGCTTCACATATGTTTATGGCCATCTTTTTCTTTAGTTTAGGATTGTTTCCTTCTATGATTTTGTTGAAGATGTTCTCTGGCCCTTTAAACTGGGAATCTTCCCTCTCTTCTATTCCTATTATTCTTAGGTGTGTTCTTTTCAAGGTGTCCCAAATTCCCTGGAAGTTTTTGTTAGGAATGACTTACACTTTGCATTTTCTTTGACCAATGTGTCAATATCTACAATGGTATTTCCCATTTCTGAGGATGTCTCTTTCACCTCTTTTATTCTGTTGGTGTTTGTTGCATCTGTAGGTCCTTTTCTCTTTCCTAGGTTTTCCATCCTGAGTGCTGCCTTCATTTGTGATTTTTTTTTGTTTGTTTCTATTTCCATTTTAAGTCTTTGTTTGTTTCTTTCTTTCCTTTACTTGTTTGATTGTGTTTTCCTGTATTTCTTTAAGAGTTTTCTTTGTTTACTATTCAAAGGCATCTACCTGTTTGCCATTGTTTTCCTGTCTTTCTTTAAGGCAGATTATTTTTATCTTATTTGAATGATTCTATTACCTTCATGAGATGTCATGAGATGAAATTTTTGGTCAGAATCTTGCTTTTAAAGTATCTTAGAGTATTCCTGGATAGCATTGTTCTGAGAACTGGGAACTGATGATATCAAATTTCCTTATGTTCTTGTGTTTACCTTTCACTATCTGGTTATCTCTGTTGTTAGCTTGCCTAGATTTCTCACAGATTTGACTGGCCTCCTTGGGAGCAGATAGAGATGTGTGACCTAGGTTACTCCAGGCCTACTAGGAGGCAGGCAGTACTGCCTCTGGTGGGATGGTAGAGCCCCTTTTGTCATTGGTTCCAGCAGGTATCCTGTGTCCTTAGGGAGAAAAGACCTCCTGGAAGACAGACAGGCTGTAGGTATGGTGGAGGGGAAGAGGCAGGCATGTTGATCTGCCACAGGCTCACATAGAGGTGTAGAGCTGCCCTTTACTTGTTGTATTCATTATCATTCACTCTGATTCCCCAGCTGTCTACTGTGTTGTTTAAACTACCCTATTTTCTTGCAAAGGTGGTTAGGTTTTCTTTCATTACACAGGCCAAAACGTAGTGTACATCATGTTATATTTTAATTATTTGCTGTTTCTCTCTTTTATTTAAAACTCTTGAACCAACCCATCAACATAGTTACCCATATTCAGCCTCAAAGCACATAATTTCTAGTGTTGCTGATGCTATAGTTCATCCTACCTTCCCTACGAGATATTTCCCAACAGATTCTTTAAAGATGAGAACTCTGTTCAGTGGCCTATTATGTAGCCATCTGTGTTCCTTAATAAGCTTCCAAGTATATGTCTTAATCACTTTTATGATGCTGTGATCGTACACCATGACCATGAGATGTTATAAATTGGACATTTTATTTTGGCTTAATGTTCCAGAGAGACAATATTATACCATGGCAAGTAAGCACAGCAGCAACCGGCCAGTAAGTTGGCAGGAGCACGGAGCTGAAAGCATGCATCTTCAGACATAAACATGAAAAAGAGAGTGTGAATTGGAAACAGTAAAACTTTTCATTTCAAAGCCCACCCCCAGACACATACTTGCTTCACCAAGGATAAACCATTTAAACCTCTACAATAAATAAATGCTGCCAAACTAAGACCATATATTCAAATATCTGAAAATATATGGCTCATGTTTATGCAAACAATCACATTCTCCTTGGCAACAATAGGTTCATGGTTATATCATAAAGCAAGGTAAATTTAGTCTAACTTCAATAATCTCCATAATCTTTCACAGTCTTAAAAGTGTTCAATAGTCCAAACTCCAGAATTTATTCTGAGATTCAAACAGACTCTTAATTGTAATCGTCTATGCATCAAAATCAATTACATACTTCAATGTATGTAAGTGTACACATTTCACCATCTCTATCTCTATATATCTATATGTATATCATATATACATAGATTGATAGATAGATAGATAGATAAATAATATAGATATTTTTGTAGGTATGTGTGTACAGAATCTACATTCTATATTACTACTTCAAAAGGAAGGTATTAGAATGTAGTAAAGAAATACTAGAGCAAAGGAAAACCAGAACTCAGCAGATAAAACACTAAAACACCAAATACTATAGCTTGCACATCTAGACTTGCTATTTCTCTGTCTCTCTGTCTCTGTCTCTGTCTCTGTCTCTCTCTCTCTCTCTCTCTCCCCCTCTGTGGGTGTTTGTGTGTGTGTTTACATATGTGTGTTTGTGTTTCTAATCTGTATCTGTCAGAATTCTCTAAAGAAACAAAAATGATAGAATGAACATCTATTGTTAGCATGGTTTACAGGATGCAGTCTCATGCTAATAATTCTGAATGTATAGTAACTTTTTACTAGAGAAGGCTGGATGACTCCGCAGTCCCAATCTGGTACTAAAGTCCTGGAGAATTATTGAAGAGCTTCTGATCTTAATTCTCTGCTGCTATTCTCATGTATTCTGTTCTAATAAGGACGGGAAAATACTGCAGCATGTGGATTCATGACCATGTCTGTGAGAGTAAGAACAAACAGTCAAAAAGTCAAGCTTCCTTCTTCCATGCACTTTCATCAGAACTGTCCACAGAAAACCAGAAGACACACGTCAAATTTAGGGTGGGTCTTCCTGCATCAAGTTATCTGAAACAATTCAATCACAAGAGTGCCCCTACCCTTGAGTTTTAGTTGTTCCAGGTGCAGTCATGCTGACACCCTAGACTGACCATCAGAGTACATCAGTTATGTATCTGGACATTCTTTGTGATGTGTCTTCTGTAGTTTGAAGGAAGCCTAGTTAAGATCACTAATTTGGAGATCCATGCAGTTAACTGAATTTGATGAGTTATCAAAGTTTCCTCCTTTCAAAGAAAACAAACACTTGTACCACTTCAGTACTTAATGTGATAATTTTATATTGAGCAATTACTTCATTTTAGCCAGATGAGATCTGTTATTTTATTTTTTTATTTCTTTTATTTTTAATTTTTTTCCTACTTTACTTACATTTTAACTGTGTCCCCCTTCCCAGGTCTCCATTTTGGAAAACCTCTTTCCTCTTCCCCTTCCCCATGCCTCTATGAGGATATTCCCCCACCAACGCACTTGCCCACCCACTCCCTTCTTCCCACCTTGGCATTCCCCTATACTGGGGCCTCTAATAACCTCAGGCCCAAGAGCCTCTTCTCCCCCTGATGGTCAACAAGGTCCTCCTCTGCCACAAATGTTGTCCGAACCATGGGTCCCTCCATGTGTATTTTTTGGTTGGTGGCCTAGTCTCCAGGAGCACCTGGGATTCAGACAAGTTGACACTGTTCCTTCCTCCATGGGGCTGCAAACTCCCACAGCTCCTTCAGTCCCTTCTCCAAGTCCTCCATCTGGGACCTCACACTCAGTCCAACGGTTACTGTGAAGTGAATCTTGGGTTTTCCAAACTTTTGGGGTAATATCCACTCATCAGCAAGTACATACCATGTTCATTCTTTTGTGAATGAGTTACGCTGCTCAGGATGATATTTTCAAGTTTCATCTATTTGCCTGTGAATTTCATGAAGTCATTGTTATTAATAGCTGAGTATTATTCCATTGTGTAAATGTACCACATTTTCTGTATCTATTCCTCTGCTGAGGGACATCTGGGTTGTTTCCAGCTTCTGGCTATTATCAATATGGCTGCAATGAACATAGTAGAGCATGTGTCTTTATTATATGTTGGAACATCTTCTGGGTATATGCCCAAGAGTGGTATAGCTGGATCCTCAGGTAGTATTATGTCCATTTTTCTGAGAGTCTGCCAAACTGATTTCCAGAGTGGTTGTACTAGCTTGCAATCCTAGCAGCAATGGAGGAGTCTTCTTTCTCTACATCCTTGCCAACATCTGCTCTTTCCTGAGTTTTTGATACCATTCTGACTGGTGTGAGGTGGAATCTCAGACTTGTTTTGATTTGCATTTCCCTGATGACTAAGGATGTTGAACCTTTCTTTAATGCTTCTCAGCCCTACAAATTTCCTCAGTTGAGAATTCTGTGTTTAACTCTGCTCCCCATTTTTGGATAGGGTTATTTGGTTCTCTAGAGTCTAACTTCATGAGTTTTTTGTATATATTGGATATTAGCCCTCTATTGGAGATCATTTCTTCTTTTTCATTTGCTTTCCATAATTGAGGCTTGAATACAGTGTGATGTATATACTAAGCAAGAACACTACAATCAAGCACCATCTCAACCTCAGTTCTGCCCCCCTCTACTGTTTTTAATAAAAAGGTTTGATTAAGTTGAATAGACTGACCTTGAATGCTCTATGTAGGCAAGGAAAGCTATGAACTTGTGATTCTGTTCCCTGAATTTCCCAAAAGGCTCAAATTATAGGCATATGTAGTCATTCCCAGCATCAAATGACTTTTGAGCTCCATGGATAGCTGACAGCAAAATAATTAAAAAAAAAAGTTTCTAGAATTTTTAACAAAAACAACAAATATATATATATATATATATATATATATATATATTCAATCAAAAGAAGTTTACAAACAGCATCAGAAAATGAGACTTATTTTCCCAATTCTGCTTTTTAATTTGTTCTCTCTCTCTCTCTCTCTCTCTCTCTCTCTCTCTCTCTCTCTCTGTGTGTGTGTGTGTGTGTGTGTGTGTGTGTATGTGTGTGTTTGTATGTAGAAAAATTAATTTGGGAGGCAATAGTAGCAAGCATCTCCCAATATTTTCCCTCAAATTCTCCATCTCTACCCAAGCAACCCATCTCCAATTTACCCTTCGAATGGAAAAAAAAAAAAACTGATGCATATCTGCTATCAAAATTCTTAACTAGCATAGCTTTGTTTCTTTATTTACCAAACACTTCTTACCCTATGTCTTCAGTTATAGCCTATGGACTGCAGATATATGTGTGTCTTTTGGGTGTCAGAATCAGGTAACTGTCAAAAGACAGAAAAATAATCTTTCTTCAAAATATCTCTCATATAAAGGTGACTGTATATCTTGTGTCTATGAAACTAATTTATTTAGTTCTTGTTTTACACATATATTCCATAGGAGGCAATCATTTGTAACTTTTCAAAGATGTAGAATTTTCACTTGAAGGATGTAGTTCATGATATAGTGGCCATAAGCACTTTCTTCACAGTCATAAAGTAACCATAGATTGAATAAACAAGTATGTATTTGATATTTGTATTGTGCTAAACCATAAAGATATATAACTGAATAATTATAAAAACTGCAATAAAATTCAAATTTTTCTCTGTGATTCATTCTTGACAATAAAAGAAGACCGACCAATAGAAAATGAGTAATAGTGCTCAGAGGAGGTGGAGCAATGACATGGAGGAGCATGAATGCATAAAGCTGCACAACACTTTTCCTGGGTAACACATATGTCTACACACCTGAGCTATAGAGCCCATGCAGAAAAAATTGCACCAATGTACAATTTGATGAAGCAATGAAATTTTATTGGGTTACTAACAAAACTATGAATGTGAGGTTACTAATAAGGGACAGGCACAACTCTAAATCACCTATATTAACAGAAAACTTACCTCACACCTTCGAGCTCTCCAAACAGCTTGCAGGCAGATTTACAGAATGAGCATTTATCTCTCTTCAGTTATCTGCTCAAAGTTACTGCCCCAAGTAAAGATTTACTCCCTTTTATACTGTTGAAAGGAGCACTTAATAGCTCTTCAGGTTTATTTTTGGTGTTGTTCACTTCCTTATGTTATCTTTTCCAAGTTTGAATTTGTTCCTTGAGGTTCTCGTGTATCTTGTTCACTTCTATATCAACTTAGAGGGAATATGAGAGTTGGAGGGACATCCGGAGGTGGCAGGCAGCCTCCTGTGGAATATAAAGCTTGAGACAATTGAGCAAGCAGTCCACAGACACAAAATTCTAGACCATAGAGATACCTAGAAAAGAACTTTGCGGACAAAGGAAACAAAATTCAGGAAGCCAATGGCACACACATGCATGAAGAGAACACATGGTCTAACCTGAAGTAAGAATAAGTTAATCTTTAAAACAAATAAATTTGAGACAAAGATTCATTAAATTGTCTGGGTTGGCCTAGAATTTATGATACACCTGTCTCTGCCTTACAGCAGCTGTAATTTCAGGACTCTGCTGCTTAATGTCCAGGATTTAATTAAAATCTTGATAGATTGTTCAAAGATGCTGAGAAAATCCACCATTCCTTTTTTATAGGTACATTTTTATACAAATATCCAAAATTAAGTAAAGTACCACTCCATAAAAATTAAATGAAAATTCACAGCCATTTCCTAACTGTCTACCAATTTTTGTTTCCTAAGCTCTACAGTAATATTGCACATGCACTAGGTTTTCATGGGTTCAACAGCAAAACTGAATTGATGCGAACATTAAAATACATACTTCCTTCTCAAATGCCCCATAGAGATTTATCCCAAATAGCCACATGTTAGGACACAATATAGTACTCAACGAACTTAAAAACCTAGAAATCACATCCTGCTTTCTGTTTGACCACCATCAAAGCTAAATGTGAACACTAATAGAAATAATAGTGTATACACAGACTCATAAAATTAAAAAATACATTAATAGAATAAAAACTGGGTAAGGGAGAAATCAAGACTAAGGAAATTTTGTGTTTAGAATTTGAAGAAAATGAAAATACAAAATATTGAAACCTAAGAGACACATGGAAAACAATACTAAAATTTTATAAGAAAATAAAGGAATACACAAGGAAAATTTATAGCTCTAAATGCTTTAGAAATTTTTTTAAAAAATCTACAGATATCCCATATTATTAACATAATAATGAACTTGTAGTCCTTGGTATAAAAAGAAAGAACAAGACATTATGGCTCATAGATTCTTTCAATCTCCTTTCACAATGATCATTGAGACAGGAAGAATGAATAAAAATTCAGAAGCAATATGTAAACAAAAAATATTCTACTGTCCTGTGTGGTCCAGAAGATATCTACTCTCTGCTGTGTTATTCTCTGATTCTGGCTCATAGAGTCTTTCTTTCTTTCTTTCTTTCTTTCTTTCTTTCTTTCTTTCTTTCTTTCTTTCTTTCTTTTTTTTTTTTGATACTTTATTTACATTTCCAATGTTTTCCCCTTTCTAGGTCTCCTCTTTGGATGCCATCTATCCACTCCCCCTTCCCCACCTCTATGAGGGAATTCCACCTCCCACCCACCCGCCCACCAGGGGTCCTTATTCATAGAGTCTTTCAATCTCCATTCACAATGATCATAGAGCCTTAAAATGAGAAGCTGTGACTGAGAGGATTTATTTAGGGATGAGAACTCCACAATCTCTTATTCTCTGTATCTTGACAAGTTATGTGTCTCTATGTTAATCATTGTCTATTACAAGAAGACAATTCTCTAATAGGGTTTAAAAATTGTGTCAATCTAAATGTATAATGTTCTCATTGATAGTCTATTTAATATTAGGCCAATTTAGCACAGTGGTAGTCAAAGATTTTATCCTTCATCCTATGACCTATTTACTCAAAGGTTTTTGTCCATGATATCTATTTTAGGCATAAGTATCATCTAGGGGATATGGACTTATAGGATTTATGTACTTTATATACAAATAATACCATGTTAATGAGTATTTACAGTATTAAACTAATGGTATATAAATACTGATATGAATAGTGTACGGAATGTCAACACTGTATTATGGAAGTTAATATCTGATTCCTTGAATACTCTAATAACTGTGTTGTCAACACCAGCATATAAATCAACTGAATAGAAATACATAATTCATGATTTGGATACAATGCTAAAATATCCAAACTTTAGAGAAATAATTTTAAAAATAAATAAAATAAAAATACATAACAAACAAATATGGTTATGATCATCCACCATGTTCAAGTTCACTTCTTGTCAGTACAAGTAATATATTACAAATATAAGCTCAAAGATAGAAATATATGGTCATCTCATTAGATGGAAAGAAGACGTTTCACAAAGCACAATATATTCTCATGATAAAATTCCTGGAAAGATGAATGATATAAATGAAATATCAACATTATCAAGATATTATTCAAACCTATAACCAACACTATGCCAAACCTGGAGCAACTGAAAGCCTGTTCACAAAATCCAAAACAATACAAGGATGTCCATTCATTTGTCTTCGGTTTAAATTAGTGCCTAATATATTAAACATAATAATAAAAAGTTAGGAGGTAAAGGGTCTAGAAAGCAACCTTATATTCAGGTAATATGAGTATAGATGAAACACCCTAAACATTCTACTAGGAGATTCCTATAAATGATAAACAAATCCAGTAACCTAGAAAGATATAAAATTCACATAAAAATCAATAGCATTTTTATATACAAATGACACAGAGAGAAACAAATCAGGAAAACTATCCTATTCACAATAACCTCAAAATTAATCTTGAAGGAAGTGGAAATCTTTTACTAAGGATGTAAAATATTGGTAAAATAAAACTTTTAATACATTGAATAAAGAGCTCAAAGAAGATTCAGAAGGTGCAAAGGGTCATGGGTCACTAGGACTTATATTATAAACATGGACAAACAAGCAAAGAAATACACTGATTCAACACAATTGCAATCAAAATTCCAATGCAATTTTAACTATCACTCTGCTAAATAGATACAGTATTAAATTCATCCTAGCAAGTTATCACTATACCCAAAGATTCATGCTTCATTTAGTACTCTTCAGAGAAGCTTCTATTTGCAGTCAATGGCAGTTAACCCAGACCTCCACAACTGGTGAGTGCAGAGAATTAGAGACTGCAAGAATGATGATCCCTAAATGGAACATCAGAATCACATCCCTACTCCTGAAGCTTAGGTATCACTGCTGAAGAGGGTGGAAGGCAGAAAGATTGTACAAGCTAGAGATAGTATATGACTTCGAGAAAATAGTGTTTTCTCTACTGAACAGAAGGGGAAGTTGAATTAGTGAACTAATAGCAGTTGTGTTGTCGTACATAAAACCTATACAAGCTCAAATCAGACAAAATCCCAACATGAAGAGAGAGAAGGTAATCTGGCACCAAGACCTTGGTCCTATGAAAGCTCAATGCCCCAGTGTCTGGCCAGTGAGGAGTGAATGGGAGGGTGGGTAGAGATGTACCCTCATAGAAGCATGAGGAGGGGGAAATGATAGGGGTTGCAGAGGGGAAACCAGGAGAGGGGATAACATTTTTAATGTTAATAATAAAATATCCATAAAATATAAAATTTTTCTACAAAAAAAAGAAAGAAATACAGAGAAGGCAATCAGAGAGTCCAACTCCTAGCTGAAGAGCTATTTATAATATGTAGCTGTGAGAAGAGGGAGAGCCCATTTAATTTGAGTATGTATCCTCTGGTGTGACAACCACTGCATAACATGTATGGCCATACACTCAACAGTATATGTACAGCACAAATTAGTCTCAATAGATAATTTTATACATGAGGACACAAAGTTGGGTGTCTAGGGAAAGTTGGCATGGATCTGGGAGAAGCTAAGGAAGGACCTGCATATGTTCAGAATACCTTGTATGAATTTCCAAAAACAATAAAATACTGTTTTTACATGTAACAGTTTATTAACTTAAGCAATATATCATGTGGCCAATCATTTTTCTTTTCTCTTAATCATTATTCAAACTTAACAAAGTACTTAGTCAAAACACTATGGTTTTCATAGGACCACCACAAATGAATCTTTGGAAGGAAGAAATGTTAATTTTTGCTTCCTATTTCCTCGTAGAGTCTATCAAAATTACAGCCTAAATTAGTTTCTATTCTCTAATGGGCATAAACAATCCAATCTCAGTAAAAAGAAAAATCAAAGTTCCTTACTCTAGTTTGAGATGGCAGAGATGCCAACTCCATGCAGCATGTAAGTTTGTCTGCTTCCATTGTATTTGAAATAGCATCCCTCATCCATGCATGAATCACCTTCACTACAACCCCTAGAAGCTTTAGAAACAAAGCAACTCCCACAGTGAGAGGAGAAGTGGGGAGAAAGTGCATTTGTATCTTGTAGTTTGGTCTCCCTCACTAAGATTCTGTTGTTTTATTTTCACTACCAACTGTAACAAAACCAGGAAATGAGGTTTTGAAAAATCAATGAGAAGTGTAAACAGATCATCTAAACTAGAATTGCCTGTGTATTGTGCTACTTTATTTTATAGATGTAACCTTTCCAAGCATTGGCCAGTTCTGGCAAGATAAGTAAAATTATCCATGAAATTAGAGTATGATGTCACCCCAAACATTACATAAAGGACAAAGGTATGTACACCCAGTAACCATTTATTCAGAAAGGTAGGGAAACAGACATTTAAATAAGGCTATCAAGAACTGTTGTACACAGATCCAATTTTCCAAGAAATTGAGTAAAATAGAACAGGCTGAAACTAAAGTGAGTACAAGTTAACCCATCCAAATTAGTATAGTCTCTGTACCCAGCAATAACCATCAGCATCAATCATGCTAACTTACCAGTGTGACATAACACAGGATTCTAACTGGAAACTATTTCAGCTTTGTAATTTCACCTGATAAGTATAGATTTAAGTAAATTTTTGCTGTATGTTATTATTATATAATCAGTTTTACTTGATCCTTTCTCATAAAAGACATATAGTAACACAATTTTCTGTACATCTAATAATTTATCTTTTTATATATTTGTTTAGAGAGAAAATAAAGAATCGCTGCAGTGGTGATTCTCATATGTGACAAAACAGAAAGAGGCAAATATTTTCTCCAAGTGACTTCCATATAATTAAATATTATAAGAAAGAATCATGAATTAACCAAAACTCATGTCTGAAATTACAAGAAAGGTTTTAAGCTGAATATTCATGTCATACACTTACACAATAGCTTAAAGCTTCTGTTCAGCATTAGTATGTGAGCATATTCAATGTGGAACCAAAAGATACTGTATTCATTCTGGCTTGTCATTGCTAATCAGGGATATCTTATAATTTTTCATCAAAAATTCTGTGTTGGAAAATCGAGATACAGAATCACTGTGTGGGTGCTCTAGTTCTACTACCAGAACAGCACCTGTGTAAACCATCTCTCCAGCCATATTAATGTTTATTTGATAGTTGAAGAAATGATATTTAGGGGCTGGAGTAATGGCTCAACAGTTAAGAGCATTTGCTTCACTTACTGCACTTGCAGGTGACATGGGTTCATTGCCCAGAACACAGAGCATGCTCACATTCATCTGTAACTTTAGTACAAGTGAATCTTATTATGTCTTCTTCTGACTTAAACAGGCACTAAATATACACATGGTTCAGCAACATGGATACAGGCAAAATGTTCATACACATTAAATAATAACTCTGGAAATCTTAATAAGAAAAGGAAATGAGCTTTAAATTCACACTGAAATATGAAATGTATTAAAGAAAGAAAATCTAATCTCTGATGTAAATAGACATTTCAAAATATCTGGGCATTTTAGGCACAACATTTCTCTGATTATAATATTAGAAATGTAATTTACAATTGTTTAAAAATCTTATTTGTGACTGTGTCTTTTTCTGTGGAATGGTCCATAGATTTCCATATCATCCTTTTTCAGAATCCATCAAATCTGTCTGATATTGTTTCTATTTTAGTATAAAATGCTGCTCTGTGAAGTACTAAGTATTTTGGATACATGTGATTATAAACATCAGCTTATTGGAAAACTCACTGAATTAATTAATTTGGTTTAACATGCAGGAAAATAAAACTAATTATACTTTAGTAAGCTTTCTGTTCTATAAATTCATTACAGTTTGGAAGATTGGTTTTATAATATTTCAGAAGCTAATTTAGTGCCATTAACAATGGTTAACTCAAATATTAGATATTCCTTTGAAGGTGCTTCCTTTTTTTGTCTTGGACAAGATGCATTGTCCTTCTGAAAGGGAATACGAAAGACACAGTCCATAAAACACACAGTAGATAACATGAGTCCACACTGGTTAACTTTTATGCTTAACGCACTCTGACACAACTTTCCTTACTCTGAGGCCATTAACGTGTAGACATTTTTTTCCTGACAAAATGGGAATCCTGATATCTTTTTGCCTGATCAGCCTAAATCTTACTCCATATTTGGAACGTACCCATATACTAAAATAGTACAATTCATGAAAACTGTACTATGTTCAAAATTACTAGTTAATTCTCAGAGTTTCTCTCTTTCACAACAGCAAATAGACCAGTGAAATCTTTTGTTGATGCTCTTCCCAGAGATCTCCCACGGCTTCCTGTATATCATGGTGGCTTGTATGCGGAGGCCAGCAACCACTTTTGTGGAGTTGTTTCTCTCATTATACATTGGTTTAAGCAACTAAATCTAGTTTTCCAGACTTGCATAGCAATCCTCTTTACTCACTAAACAATTTCACTAGCTCCAAATTTTCCTATTAAATTAAATTGAAGAGTTATATCCCCAGAATATGTTTTATTTTCTGGATTGCATATTGAATACCCTATGGAATGGCATATGTTTTCTTCCCTGCTCAGTATATTGACACCTGCTGTAGTTCCTAGAGCTATTACATCCCCTCCCTACCACATTAGACCCCGTTGCCTCTCATGGTAGAATGACTCAGTGTTTTTACACTTCTTGGTTTTGTCAGGCACACAAACCTAAATACTCAACCTCTCCATTACATTTCAATTGGCCCTTCAAAATTCTCTTCAAACCCCATCTACTTTATTACTTTGTCATCCTTAAGATGTCTAACCATAACTGAATACACATTTGCTTTGTAATCATCTCTGGCATCAAAAATATTTGTTACTCTATTTTTCATTGACATTCCTATGTTTAAAATAGTATATGGCTAAAGAAAGATGTCCAATTGAAATATCTGAGTTTGAGATTTTTATTAATCTACTTTCTTTTAAAAAATACAGGAAAACATGGTTTGTAGTCCTCTGTACAGTCTTCTTTAAATACCCAGAATAAAGTAAAATTTAACATCATTGACATTCAGTTTATTAGAATATTTCTTATACCCCTTGTCATCTATTCAAGTCACTTGTATATATTCTTAGAAAACCTACAAGACACTAAGTATTCTAAAGTAAGCAGAATGGATTATTACCCTGGAGTTTCCAAAGACTGTAGTATATATAATTCAATAACAATTGTTCAGGCAGGAAGTAGAAATTGTCTTAATGGCAATGAGAATGTGGATGGTGGGAAGGAGGGAAAGAAGGAAGGGAGAAAGGAAGGAAGGAAGGAAGGAAGGAAGGAAGGAAGGAAGGAAGGAAGGAAGGAAGGAAGGGAAGGAAAGGAAGGAAAGGGGGAAGGAAGAAAGAAGGAAGGAAGGAAATGTACAAACCCTGGCACCGAGGAAGCTGAGTCAGAAGAATCATGAAATTAAGATTACCCTAGGCACCATACAAAGACCCCGTGTTTGTGTGTGTGTGTGTGTGTATGTGTGTGTGTGTGTGTGTGTGTGTGTGTGAGAGAGAGAGAGAGAGAGAGAGAGAGAGAGAGAGAGAGAGAGAGAGAGATGCGTGGGAATCAAGTTGGGAGAGGAGGAGGAAGAAAATAAAATAAAGAAATAAACTTACTTATAAACATTTATTATTTGCCTTTGAGTCTTCCATATCTGGAGAAATAACTGATTAGAGTCAATTCTATTATAAGATATTTCACAGGGAATGATGCTGCTTTGGCAGTATGCAACATCATATCAATGTCAGGACTAAACAAAACCTATTTATCAAGTCTGTCTTTTTAACTCTTTACAGAGAATAACAATGTTCATACAGATTCACATGAATGGATCATCTGTGCAACATGTCCAAAATTACTACTATAGTACCATAGCTGCAAAACTGAAAAAAAGGTAAATGTAATTCAGAAATGCATGACAGACAATAAAAGAAACAATAAAATAACTGTAGATATAATTCAAGAAGAAAAGAAATTATAAATAAAAGAAATTAGGCTTCCTGTCTATTTATCATGGCAAATGTTAAAGCTTCTACCTAATAGTTGGCATGTGTTTACCATTTTCCCCCATGGGAGATTTTCTTTATTTACATTTCAAATGTTATCCCCTATCTGGTCCCCATCCAGGAAACGCCCTATCCCTTCCCCCCTCCACCTTCTACTATGAGGGTGTTTCCCCACCCACCCACCCATTCCTGCCTCACCACCCTAGCATTCTCCTTCACTAGGGCCTTGAACCTCCATAGGACCAAGAGCCTCTCCTCCCATTGATGCCCAGGAAGGCCATCCTCTGCTACATATGTGGATGGAGCCATGGGTCACTACATGTGTACTCTTTGACTGGTGGTTTAGTCCTTAGGAGTTCTGAGGGGTCTGGTTGGTTGATATTGTTTTTCTTCCTATGTGGTTACAAAGTCCTTCAGCTCCTTCCATATTTATGTTCGTGTACCAACAATGAGAAATAAAATTAAATTTTGTGTTTAGAAATTATAATTACAATTTTATGAATAAGCATGACTTTATTTTTTTTTATAAAGAACCATGTAAATCCTTGTGTATTTTTGGATTTGTACACAAATACTTTGTGTGTTTTGGTATCTCTGTTGAGACACCAAGTCTTTTCATTTTTGATAAATGAACTACTAATAATATAAAATTAAGTAGATGCTTTTTTATT
>JAPYYD010001687.1:0-33332 GCA_028551405.1 Uromys caudimaculatus | reverse complement strand
TGTCCCAGGCTGGGATGGAACCCAATGTGAACTTCCCATTTTATGAGTGGAAGGGGAGGATTGAATGAAGGAAGGGAATTGTAAGGGTGGGACTCAGAGGAGAAGAGAAGGGGGGGCTGAGGTTGAGATGTAATATTAATTAATTAAATAAATTACAAAGTTTGGGTCTGGTTCTTCCTCCCAGCTATATACTTCAAGAAGTATGACTCTGACTCAAAATATATTTACAAATACCTTGGCCATTTTGCTAGGCTCTTCTCTGGGTAGATTCAAAACTTAAGATAACTCATTTATTTTAACCTACTTTCTGCTACATGGCTGACTACCTGTGCTCAAGTACTGTATTTTTGTTTTCTCACATCTTCATGGACTTCTCTACAATGCTTATTTTAACTCTATCCCAGAATTGTGTTTCCTCCAAGATCTCTATTTTCTACGTAAGCCACTTTTAAATTGATAGGTGATGCATACATACTATAGAAAAGATATTCTCTTTGTAAGACTGACTTCCTTCAGGGCAGAAATTCTGGCATCCTTCTTCTTAAAGAGGTAAGCATAGAAGCAGATATGCAGTGAGTACTCAGTAGAAACCAGCTGACTTCATAACAATAACATCAAAAAGAGCTTAATGAAATGAGAAAATATCTAAATTATTAAAAAAATAGTTTAATAAGGCAAAAAATTCTTAAAGAAAAAGGGACAGCGATCATGTTCAACATAAAAATGTTAATTACTCAAAAAGCTAAATCCTCAGTGGAAGAAGTCCCCAGTAGAATAAATCACGCTAAAACAAAAACAAAAACTATAAAATCCAAACTAAGAGTCAATGCTGGAACATAAAACAAAGTCATTGAGTTATAACTTTCAATCAGAAAAACTTTACTGTGTTTAAATAAAACATGGAAATGCTTTGGAACACAATAGGGAAACAGAAGCAATCTTTGGATTATGAGCAGATGACAATAAAATATAAAAGACCATTTCCAAATCCTATAGAAAAATTCTAATCTCGGTACAAGGGAACAATTGAAGACCAAAGAGAAATGGAAAGAAAGCACCACATGATGTTATATTTAAGAAAAAAAGATGACAAAATAAGGAAAGTTTACTAAAAGCAACACAAGAAGAAAGGTCATTTATAAGGGCATGTCCATGAGAATAACTGCTGATTATTCAACAGTAATATTTTAAGTCAGACAAACATGGAAAGATGTACAACATATTTTTAAAGAGCACCACTGTCTATGTAGATGCCTATATATGACAAAAGTATATCTTAAAAGTGAAGGAAAAATAAAAACTTTTCACAATAAAATTGTTAAGAATCCTGATCTCAGAGAACAATGGAATATTTAGCCTGAAAAAAAATAAGCATACTTAAAATAAAACTGAACAGATAACCAATTTCAGAATAAAAGTGAGTTCTAAGAAACTATCGCAAGCAAATGGCAGGAATTATTTTATATCATCCTGCAAAGAGCTAACTGCCCATCCCACCTGGGGGGCCCTACTGGGAGGGACTATTGACCAGGGTCCAAAGTGTCCTGCCTGCAGGACTTTCAGCTTCTGAGCAGGGAGGTGCAAATAATGGAAAGACAACAGGAAACAAGAAACCCCTGGGAGCAAGTCAGAAAGTCCGATCAAGCTCCGAATAATCTTTATTTCTGGGTCCATATATAAGTACTTAGGGAGGGAAGTAGCAGAGGAAGGGGGATTCCTAAGGTAACCAAATGTCACACATAACTGTAAATCAGGATGACAGTCATTTTTGTCTTGAAGCTGCAGGCTACTTCAAACAGGATGTCTTATTGCTTGCTGGAGGCAGTGGGAATGGGAAGGAATCAAAGGAATTCGTGCTG
Organism: Uromys caudimaculatus; assembly: GCA_028551405.1. Lineage (NCBI taxonomy): Eukaryota > Metazoa > Chordata > Mammalia > Rodentia > Muridae > Uromys > Uromys caudimaculatus. Next base: position 31,473 of record JAPYYD010001687.1, on the reverse strand, counting down.
TGGAGGCTGGGACACTTTGACTTGCTAAATAAGTCAAGTCTGTGACATTCTGGCTAGCTGATTAAGAGCAAGGCCTTAGGTTCAAACAAGGCCATTTGGTCTCCTGCATCTTCCAGGAATAAATTCTAATATTAATAGCCTGAATTTCTTAATAAAATGATTCGGACTAGTGGACTGGATTAAAAAATGGGACAAATCTTGTTGTCATCCTAAGAAACAAATCTCATTATCAGTGAGTATCAATGACACCCATAACCTTAAGTTAATGTTTGGAAAAAGGTACCCCAAACATATGGAACTAAAAAACAGACAGGCATTTCAATTATAATATGTGATAGAATTTAAGTCAATGTTAAACTAGTTAGATGCAATGAAGGAGCTTGCTTCATATTTATTAAGCAACTAGTCAAGAAGTGAATATTGTGTATATATAAATATACTGAATGGTGCACTGGATTACAGAAAAGATTATCCTGCTAAAATAAAAAAGCACAAACTGATCACAACCCAGTGACTGTGAGTAAATTCAAAACCCTTCTCACACTGATACTCAGTTCATCTTGGAAAAAATGAAATAGAGAGTCATTGAAATTAAATATTTTTTCTTTGATATATTATATTGTGACTGCAGTTTCCCATCCCTGCCTTCCCCAGTCTGCTGCCCTACTTTTCCTTTCTCCCAGATACTCATCCCTCCTCTTCTCAGAAAAGAGCAAGCATCCCAAGGACATCAATCAAACACTGTATGAAGAATTATAATAAGACCAAGCACATGCCATGACATCAAGACTGGACAAGGTTACCCAATAGGAGAAAAATGGTCTCACAAACAAGCAAAAGATGCAGAAACACCCCTGGTCACTATTAGGAATCTGAAAAGAACACGAAGATAGTCAGCTATAACATATAACCTGGGGACTGAGGTCAGATCCCTATAGACTCCCTGACTTCTGATATTTCCCATGAGTACTGGTCCATTGATTCTGTGTGTCATGTTCTTATGGTGTCACTATCTCCTCTGGACCTCTATCCTGTCTTCTGTAGAACTGCTTGAACTCTAACTAATGTTTGAATGTGAGATTCTTTATCAGTTCCTGTCAGTAGCATATAAAGTCTTTCTGGTCACTTAGATAACAGTGCTGCTACTCTCTGATCCCAGCAAATTCTGTAAGCAGGACAAACTTTAGACTGAAGGTCTTATGACTGAGTTTATGACCCAGTCTCTCCACTTGAGGCCTTGCCTGGTTCCAGAAGATGGCCAGTACAGGCTTCCTGTCTTCCATCACTAGGATTCATTTCTAGGGCTACTCTTATAGATTACATGCAGTTTCAATTGTACTATGATTCTAGCTTGCCCCTGAAATATCTCCAATTCCATTCGTTTCTCTCAGTATCTTACCCATTCTCCCCTGTTCCCAATCCTAGCCAACCACCACTTATGTCTTTTATTCTATTTTCCCCTCCCAGGAGGATTCTTGTGTCCTTATTTAAGCCCTCATTGATACTCAGCCTCTCTGATTTTCCTGGTGGGAATGCAAATTTGAGCATCTACTCTGGGAAATAATATGGTATTTTCTTAGAAAAGACTGAGATATACCCCTCCTGAGCATATACCCTAAGAGTCTCCCTTCTACCACAAGGACACTTGCTCAACCCTATTCATAACAGCTTTACCAAAAATAGCTAGAATTTTGGCAACAATGTAGATATTCCTCAACTGAAAAATGGTCACCAGAATATGGTACATTTACATGGTAGAGCATTCTTCAGCTATTAATAATGCATCATGAAATTTGTAAAACAAAACAAGAACAAAAACAATAGCAAACAGAACCAGAAAAATATTGAGTCAAGTAACCCAGACCCTGAAAGATATATAGTCACATATAAGTGGATATTATCTGTAAAGTTAAAAATAATCATGCCACAGTCTACAGATTCAGAAACATGGAAATTTAATGTCATATAGATGACAAAGAACTCACAGACATTTAACAAGCATTGCACACAAACATGTCAATTTTAATGATTTGGGAGAGACAGAGCATGATAAGCCTTGGAATTATATCTTCATGAGAAATTGCTGTAATGTCCTAGTTTCCTAATTGAGCATCTCATTCTACTATGACATAAACTGTCTTCATTGTGATTGAGAGGGCCATTTCTCTTTCTCTAACTTCCAATAGATAGTAGGAAATAAATAAAATTATCCCTATCAGATCTTGTGTCCTTCAAAGGAAGGGTTCTGGCATAGCACATTGTATCCTAAGACTTGCATGTGGTTAATGAGAATAAACTCTGAGTAGAGTCAGGAAACACGCTTGCTGAGTCCACTCTGCACCTGCTCCTCAGGCTCTGCACAACTGATTTTGGTTTTTCCTTTTTGCTGACTCAATTCAACAAGAATTCAGCGATGCTATTGATTATACAAACTTGATGCCATTTGTAATTTTGGTATACAGTAGTACAGTGTCCTTCTTTGTTTACCTAATGAAATATAGTCTCCATTTGATTAATCACATCCCCATTTAGTGGTTGTTCTAAACTAATTTGTAGACAGTATTACGGTGTTTTATCCATATCTTATAAGTATAAAATGTCCTATCAATTCTCTATTACAGCGATATATCAGGACAAACATAAAGTCATGTTCTCTACAGGAGAGAACTTTGGATTTCCTTGAGAAAGCAAGTCTGTTGTACCTGAAGTCACCCTATGATACTTACATTGGCCTGTACAGTTCAAATCTAATGATAACCGAATTCTCATACCCTGCTTAGTATTTCTGGTGATCATCCCTCCAATTTCACAGATAAAGGAGTCCCTCTTTTTTTTCTATCCTGACTTTGTGGTTTATATTTGAAGTGCATCATAGTGTTGACTGTGTGTATTACACAGAGAACATTGAGAGGACAGTAGACTCAGGATCATAAGAAATTTCTGTACACCTTTACCTAATGAGGAGACATTTTTTTGGCATCATGTGGTCTACTCGGAAAAGGCCGGAAGACAAGGAAGGATAATGATGAAAGATGAGAGTACCATACATACGCACATGTTTAAAGTAAATTGACCACCGGATCACAAGTACCCCAATAAGCTCCCACCCTAAGATATTCACAGTTATAAGAGGAGCCAGGTCATATTGGAAACCAATATGTTTTCTAGTCATTGGAACTTTGACACAACTTGTGAGATTGATCTGTGCCAAAACCATGTTTAAATTACAGAATCCCACTGTTGACAGAAATTTATCAACTATAACCACACTATTAATAACAGAGTCATATATGCTTTTGAGAAGTGAGATTCTACCTTTGCAGAGCCTATATATGTGTTTTCTTAGTAACAAAACAAAAGTAAATACCAATGCACGTATACAGAAAATATTGGATTTAGACAATGTAATGCGATAACAGAGGCAAAAATCAAAGCAGGTCCTAAGTGGCCTTACTGAATCTAAGAACAGAAATGTGTGTGTGCATGTGTGTGTGTGTGTGTGTGTGTGTGTGTGTGTGTGTGTGTGTGTGTGTGTGTGTGTTTGTGTGTAGGGGTTGTTGTTTAACAACACTGATGTCTCTTCATTTTGTCTCTGATTATAATACATAGCAGTCACCTGTGCCATTAAAGATATAAACCTCAGAGAGAACTTAACATTCTCTGAGTTTCTGTAGGTGAAGATGAAGCTTTAAAAGGATGGGTTTTGTTCCATGACTCCACAGTGACTTCATTTCCCAGCACCATATCCCAGATTTTGGAGCTTGGAAAATCTAGAGCCAGAAGGTCTAAGCTTCTGCTAAGAAAACCAGAGACAGCTGGGTAAGCAACCAAGAAAAATAAAACTTACATTTTTTCCTTGACTCTCCAATACAAATTTCTGCAAATATATTTTTAGGGACCATTGTGATTTTCATAGTATCTCTGCATAGTGATTATGCAAAGGAGATCCTCCAGAGGCTTAGGAATCATCCTGGAAGAGGGCAAAGAAAGGTTGGATTAACTAGAGACAGTGGACAACTATACAAAAACAATGTTTTCTGTGTGCAATAGGAAAATTGTACATATGAGCCTACGGTGGCTGTGACAGTAAACACAGACCTGGGAGTAATTTCCTTATGACTAATGATGTTGAACATTTTGTTAAGTGTTTCTCAGTCACTAGAAAACCTCTGTGGAGAATTCTGCTTAGCTCTCTACCACATGTTTATTAGGGTTATTTGGTCTGTTGGTGTTAACTTCTTGAGTTATTTATGTATTTTGTATGAGGGAACAGAGTGGGAGAGAGAATGGGGAGGAGAATGGGGCAGGCAGAATCATATGTAGGGATTATGGAAGAGGAGAACATCTCTAGGATGTGTCAGAGACTCAAGACAGTAGAAGCTCCAAGGAGTTGATGGTGGTGTCTTTAACTGAGACTCCTGGCAGTGGGAGATATGGAACCCGAAGTGGCTACTTCCTATCTTCCTACGAAAAGACAGGAATCCCAGTGGGAAGATAAAAACATCAACCTACTCATAAAAACTTCTGCCCAAAATATGTACTTTTCGGGAAGTTTTCCTACTTCATTAGTTTAATCATGGCAATTACTCAGAACATTCTCAGTGATTCCTTTCCTACATGAATCTAAGTTGAAAATCACTGTACAGCTGCACAAATTTCCAAAATTGAATGTATAAAATGACTTGTAAATTTTTACATAGGCACAAAATCCTACCCAGGCCTTCCAAGCAGAATTTTATTATTAAATATTATACTATGCCTTAAAAGTACCAGTAAGCAATAAAAGTGTGCTAATTGATTGAATAGTCACATGGAACGATGAAAAAGAATAAATGGCATGTAACAGTCACATAAATTCAGTCAATGTGGTTCTTGTAATAAATGCTAAGATTCACACTGGAGAAAGGATATACATGTCACAGCAAGAAAATGTGTGCATGAAGAATGAATGTGTAGAGATTTTTGTACCTTTGATGTTATAATTAACATCAACTAGAAGATGAGTTTCAGATGTTAGGCTGGCCTGTGGCATATTAGGGGTCATTTTCTTATTTGTTGACAATTAGTAGGATTCATCCTAGTGTGAGTGATACCATCGCTGTGAAACGTGAGCCTGGGCTATAAAATAAAACAGGTAAGCAAAACAGGGAAAGAAAATAGTATGCAGCATTTTTCCAAGGACCCTGACACATGGCTAGACTTCACTCAGTGATGAACAAATAACTGAAAGCGTAAGTTGCAATAATCCCTTTCCTTCACATGTTGCTTATGTTCCTGGTATTTATCACAGCTAAAGAAATCAAACTAGGACAGAATAGAACCTCAAAAGATGACTGGTGTTCATCTAACAAAATGTCATGCAGTCTTCTCCAAGTTCTCAGAAAATGAAAACTCATCATTGTGGCAATTTTTGTATTTTATTAAGGATATGTTTCACACCAACTGCTGAAGGACTGTGGTGATTCAATATGCTAGCTATTGAAAACAGTCCTGCATCCAGCATGGAAGTTCAGGGGAACACTGCACATCTGAGTGAAGTGACGAAGTTCAGCGGATCCTTTTGTGTAACACAATGAAACCTGGAATCAATTCATCACCAATCTCTATTAAGAAATGAGAATACAGCCTGTCCCATCTTTGAGGGCATTCATATTTTACTTTACACAAATACCTCATTTCTATTACCTGTCAGAGAAAAATAACACTGAATGGGAGGAGAATCTATTGGGCCTGAGGGTCTTAGATGCCCCTCTATAGAGGACTGCCAGGGATAGAAGATGGGAGTGGGTGGGTGGATGGGGGAATGCCCTCATAGAGGAAGGGGGAGGGGGGTGGGATAGGAGGTTTCCAAAGGGGAGACCTGGAAAGGGGAAAACATTTGAAATGTAAATAAAGTATCAATAAACAAAAGCAAAACCAAAATTTAATAACTCAATTATATATTGGGTAAGTTTATATGATAAAAATAACTTATTAAAATACCATAAAATTAAAAAAAGTAACACTGAAGTCTCTCTGTATGACAAGAGAGGTTAGAATGAAGGTCAGAGACTCATTTCAGTACCTTTACACCCAAGCCACAAATTTTAGTCTCTGAGCTTCATGTGTGTTGACCACCCCCATGCTGGTCTTGCATTTCTCTGCAATGAGGTTTGTATCTGGGCACACAGGGAAGTCTGTTCACTGTGTCTTTTTTGAAGGGATACATGGCTGTGCCCTTGGTATTGATGCAGTTCAGTTGCATAAAGAATTGGGCTTTGAACATGTCTCTAGTGATGAAGATATGATTCTTGAATTTGTACTGTGTACCACCTACCATATGTGCATACCTCATCAACTACAAGATCTTTTCATGGCTCTGGTGGATCCAGGTACAGACATAGTTATAGGTGGTAGAGAACCAGTAATAGTGGAGGAGGTATACAGTGACTGTGAAGCTTCATGTCTAGGACCTGACTCCTGAAGCTGCACCTGGGACCACACATTTGGAGAGAAGGAAAATCACCATTTAGTCAAAAACCACAGAAACAATGTGTTTATTCATATCATTCTCTGAAAACCCTGAAACAGTTACCATGGGGAACAGTCACCAGAGAGAGGTTCATTCTTGCTCTAATGTTGCATGCTTGGGCTTGGTGTGGTTTGAGCAGCCCCTGGTGGTTATGACTTCCTGTCAAGGAAGGCTTGTGAAGCTCCATCACCTTGTTCTCAGTGAGGAATCTGTCTAAAAGTGCTTCTATACAGTTGATTTCTGGTACACCTTCCTATATATTCTCTGTCTCTCTCTGTCTCTCTCTGTCTCTCTCTGTTTCTCTGTCTCTGTCTCTCTCTCTCTGTCTCTCTCTGTCTCTCTCTGTCTCTCTCTCTCTCTCTCTCTCTCTCTCTCTCTCTCTCTCTCTCTCTCTCTCTCTCTCTCTCTCTGGTTTTTCGAGACAGGGTTTCTCTGTGTAGCCCTGACTGACCTGGAACTCACTCTGTAGACCAGGCTGGGCTCAAACTCAAAATCCACCTGCCGCTGCCTCCCAAGTGCTGGGATTAAAGGCGTGCCCCACCACTGCCCGGCTATATATTCTCTTTTATTCCAAAGAAAAAATACAATCATTCTTAGCCAATCAGGATCTCAGTCCTGCCTTCTCAGAGCTGATTTCAGAGCTTCCCTACTTTCTCTACTATAACATAGTTCATGTTCCCCAGGAACCTGCTCGGTTGTTACTTTCTGGTTTTGCAGGAGGAAAATGACTTCCACGTTTGCTATCACAATCTGATACTTAATGGTCATCTTTCCCAGTGCCATCAGAGACTGAATAATGTAATGTCTTTTCATATTTTACTCAAAGTTATTCCAATTGTTGTGAATAAACTGTATCTAATGTTTACAAAGCTATTGTGTATCAAATACCTTTTCTTTGCCATTTTAGTTTCACAACTTGTCAACCTTGTGTTATTCTTGAATGCAAGAAATTCTACTACTAATAAATCTCTATTATTTTGAAAATGATTAACATTCAAATTTGAACCTATTTCATCAGCGAGGGGTTGCCTCATGGCAGCACCATGTAAGCATGACTGGCTGTTGACAAGTACATTCTTGTGCAAATGCACTGGGAGTTCATGATTTCAATGGGTGAATGATTAACAGTTATAGTATAATTCAGTATTACAAAGCATCCTATATTCTAAGGTCTATGTAAAGAATTTTATGGGAAAATAAGCCACTGCTCAAAATTATTTGAAAGTGTTCTAACTTATTTAGTTTTGTATAAATAAGAATAGTTCAGTGGTGTTTGGGAATTAAGAAAAGATTAGTAATTGACAACCCTGGATAGAATGCATCTCCAGCATTTACAACATGGTCCACTCGGATCAAGAGTAAAGTCAGGAACACAGTGTTTGTGTAGTTTTGATCCTTAGAAATCTTCACAGAAACAGCTAGAAATCTAGAGATTCAAACAACCACATCTTCCTATCCCAGAGCTTCTAAGACCCAGGATCAGTCTACAGTAGGATAAGAATAAATGATGTACTTGATAGCTCTTCTTCAGAGTCTTAATTGAGAAATAGAGCCTCCACCCAGCTTCTATAGCTATGAGAATCCTGGATGTCCCTGTTATTCTTTGTACATCCAGGGGCATCCCATATCCTATTCTCTCCAAAGACCATGCTTTTGTCTTTGCTATCGCTCATTCTGCTTCTGTGAATCTCTGCCCCAATGATCCTGGATGATGTTGATGGTGATGATCATGATGATGATGCTCATGATGATGATGATCATGACGATGATGACGATGATGATGATAGTGGTGATGGTGGTGGTGGTAGTGGTAGTGGCGGTGTGTGTGTGTGTGTGTGTGTGTGTGTGTGTGTGTGTGTGTGTGTTAGTTTAGATGTATTGCTAGGAATAACATATAAATAGGCAAATATCCATTCTGAAAACACATATTATTCTTAACACTTTAGGTCTTTTTGTCAGTATTTCCCAGCCTCAGGCCATGCTAACTGTTGGTATCAGGTAGCTAATTATTTACTTTTCTAGTACTGTCAGATATTTGTTACAATTATAGTCTCTAAAATGTAGATTCCCATTTTTAAACATGAGAATACAGACTGTCTCAAAGCATGTGCAGTAATGCCAGATTCATGGGGACTCAAGTAGATCCTAGGAGCAGCCAGCAAAATGAGCAGGTGGCAAAAACAGCTGAGTGGCTGAGATCTAGCTGAGCCTGCTGCTTTACAAGCCAGCTGTTACTGCAGCCCATACCCTAGAGGAAAAGGAGGCCCACAGTGATATCAGAAGCCATCACAAAGCCGTGAGCTTCAAATTGGAGGATGGGACTGTGCAGCTTCTGTAGCTGGGGAACAACAATGTGTAGGAAGCCAAAACCTAGGAGCCATCAAAGAGGAGCCTCTGGTTTCGTAATATGTTCTTGTAATGTTCTTCCATACTGAAAAGGAAACAAAAATGAGTATAGACAGTCATAAAAGTAAATATTAAATCAAATAATAAGGTGACACCTCCAAAGAAAAAAGAGAGTTAAAGCTTAAAAATGAAAATATTTTCTGTGTTGAAAAATGGAGAATACAATCGTAGAAGACATTTGGAACTTGTATAATGATGTTTCAATTATCAACAATGAAATAATTGTATGTTCAGCAATTGTTGTAACTTTAAGAAAAATAAGAATAAAGCATACATAGATAAGGAGATGGCTAGCAGTTAAGTAATGGCACAGAGACTTACTCATATGCATTATAGTTACCTCTTTAGTTTGTTCTACCTCCACAACTGCTCCTCTAAATTAATCATGCTAGTACTGGAATTACATTCTGCCATGTGCCTAGCTCTACCTATTTCCTGATGGACATGTCCATCCACCTCCATGTCCCTCTAGCCAATCCCCTATTACTAATTTCTTCTCCCAGAGACCCTCCTCGTCAGGAAGTTCCATCTTCCCCTACTGCCTGGATGTTGGCTGGCAGATCTTTATTAAGCAAACCAAGTGAGGAAAGCGAATGCTAACATGAGGCCTGTAATAGGAACAAAAATACCAAGATCCAGTTAGCTCTTTGCCAGTATATCAATCAATAAGTGACAATACAGAAACCCCTTCACAAAATATAATCCAACAAGAGGAGGCAGATACTGGAAAAACAAAGATTCAAACATAAAGTGTTTTTTAGAAATGGAGAAGTGATAGTTTGTACAAAGATTAACTAAAATTAAAGATTATAAGAAAGCTGTATTCATATCTAGGATCTTGCTATGTAAGCAACAATACAATTTAAAAGTGTATAGGTATCATAGGGTATACATAATGAAGTGGGTATACTGAGAGGGGGAAAACATGTCATAGAATATGACAAGGTAAAGGGTCTCTAAAGGATTGCTTGAATGGGAAGGGGAAGCTACATATTCAAACATTTAAACACCCATAAGATTGTATGTTAGGAAACACATAAGGTAGTTCTGAACCTCCGAAGATTTGAGGAGCATCTAATAGTTCAGAGAAGCCTCAGCCATTCTTAACCTTCGGTGTTGATTCTGAGCTCTTCTTCAGAGAGATTTGTGTCTGAGTTAACATTAAAGTCTTCTTCGATGTCTCTGGCAAAATAAGAGATGAAATGCAGGTAAGTTTTTAAATGATTGTCTATTAGAAGTATCCCTATTAATACTGACTCTGAATTTGAGGTTCCAATTAGATGTGCTTCCAATAATCAATAATATATCACTGGCATATTCGAATTCTTTTTTGTATGATGTTAGACCCAGTTATTATGATAATTTGTTACAGAGAATTTAGAGACAGTGCATTCGAGGGTCAGGGCTTATGAGAGTTTCACCATGACAGATATAACTAACTCATTTAGCTACACCTCAGACAGGAAATATGGGACATCATATCACACACATTATAGGCCATATGTCCTGTTCCCTGTCCTTAAACACTGTTACCCTCACTTCAGAGAAAAGCCACCAGGCACGAAAAAGTACAAGGTCATATATAATTTGTTGTAGGCTCATGTCAAAAGGAGATTGATGCTCATTGACCAGGACTAGGCTTTCAGCCTGAGACTGAGTAAGGGATATAAAAGGCAAGCAGATCACAGGCCAATTGTCCCTTGCTGACAAAGCAGTTTACTTTTAGTTGCATAGAGATACAAGAGACATAGACGTCAGGGATAATTTCTCCATCCGTACCTTGCCAATCTACTCCCAGAAAAATAAGAAATGACATATATCAGGCCACATAGACATTGCTCTGTGAACATGAAGATAACCTCTTCGTTCATTCACCAAGCTATTCCTTCCTCCCATTTTGCCCTCTTGAAACAGAGGCATGGCTGTCATTAGAGTATCCTTAATGCTGAGTACAATCTGTGGGTATTTCCTGACTGGTTGGATATCCATCACTTGAGTCCTTGTTTTTTTTTTTTAAATGCCTGATCTTTTGGCTATGGGTATCAGTGGTGGATACAGGTCTTAACAGTGGAGAGGCATGTGTCCAGTGTAGATTTGGAGGGGCTCTCATAACTTTGTGTGCTATGCCATCTTGCTTAATATACTATGAGTTTATTTCAGACATTATATCTCCTCTTTGTTTTGTCTCAAATTTCCTAATGTTCTGACAACATTTGGAAAAAATATCACAGAATTGAATGCAACTCTTGCTACACTTATATACTATAAGACAACTTACTTGCAGCTTTTACTTTGCCTATTTGGGAGAGGCACTGTATTTCAGGATCTGTATTTGGATTATCCTGGTGACACTCTGAAGGAAGAGATCACAAAACACAGACCACACTCTACTGGTGGAGGTTCAGGTAGATTTATATACAAAATTTTCAGTTCTCTTCTATGACAGAGGTAGATTCTTCTCTGCCATTTTAAAAAACAGTAGTTATCACCGTGAACAATTAAGTATTTATTAAATATATATATATTTTTAAATTCTAATACCAAATGATGTATCTGCTTGCACAAAGTATTATTTATTTTGGAGGCAATGTCCACTAACTACAGAGATTTTGTACATAAGTCGGACACACCTGACTCCAGGAAATCCCTTGTGTGTATGGTAGGGTAGAAATAAAGTTTTCCTGATGCATGGACTCTTATATAGCTCTTTGTCGCATGTCCTAGGCATCACAGCAAGTGCTTTGTGCAGTCTGGAATGTGTTCCAACATACATATATGTCTAAAGATGATGGATGTGAGCAATCCAATGTGGGATTAATATTTTGTAACAAATACTGCCATGCCAAGGTCAGCTGAGTTTCAAAAAGGTGTTTTCATTAAAATCATATATTCCTAAAACCAGAGAAATGACTCAGCTGCTAATACTTTAGTTTACAATCAAAGGGACAATCTTGAGAGACATAGTGAAAAATAAACATAATGGAGTTTACCAAAATATACTATTTCAGGATCAGAGAGAGAAATCACCTCAAGCCTCACTGCCATTAGCAAGATGAGAAACACAGTCAAAACAAAACAGAAACAAACAACAAAATCAATCAAACAAGCAAGCAAACAAAACAGCCTCTTTTCTTTCCTTGCTTTCATATTATTTATCATTTATGGGACAGGTGCATGCTCAATGCCTCCTGGTGTTCCAGAGCTCCTCCACTGGGATCTTTGTTTCTGAGCTCACAATGAAGTTCCCTTACTGTGGCTCCTGTACAGTAATACATGACTGTGTCTTCAGTGGTCACAGAATTCAGTCACAGAAGGAACTCATTCTTGGATGTTTCTTGAGATGCATATCCATATGGAGAGCTTCCATTGTCTTAATACTTGGGGAAGGATAGTGAGTCCCTTTAGTTATTACAACATAGGTATGATAGGCTTTGGCTTCCTATAGTGTCAGTCTAGAATAAGATAACATGAAGACTGTGAAGATCACAGGGAACACATCTTGGCATGACCTCACCTCCTCTTAAAAGCACAAGGTCCCCACTGACATTCATCTACAACTGTACTTTTAATGTCTCTAATCAGTGACCTTCTCTTGGTAAGAGAGCATTTCCTAATTCTGTTCCACTCAGAAAAAAAAAACCCTTTACTCTGCAGTACTGATTATCTTAGTTGCTGAGGTGTGTTCCTTATATGCAGCAGAACAATGGATATCCTTTCGCATCCACTCTGTAAATCTATGTCTTTTTTATTGGCCAATTGAGAAAACTGATGTTGAGAGATATTCTAGTTCCTGTTATTTTCATGTTAGAGGTGTTAATGTGTTTATGTGTGTGTTTCTCTCTCTCTCTGTGTCTGAGTGTGTGTATGTGTGTGTGTATATATGAGAGAGATAGAGACAGAGACAGAGAGCCAGAGACAGAGAGTCAGAGAGAGACAGGGATTCTCTTATTTTGTTTTTTCTGCTGTATAATTATTAATTCCTTGTGTTTTTTTGAGTATAGTTACCTTCCTTGTGTTAGAGTTTTCCTTCTAGCATCCTTGGTAGTGTTGTATTAGTAGAAAGATATTGTTTAAATTTAGATTTGTCAAGGAATATCTTGGTTTCTCCATCTTTAATGGTTGGAAACTTTGCTGGATATATTAGTCAGGGCTGATATCTGCTGTCTCTTGGGGTCTAAAAGACATCCTTCAAGGCCTTTCTGGCTTTTAGAGTCTCAGTTGAGAAGTCATGTGTAATTCTGATAGGTCTGCATTTATATGTTATTTGTGCTTTATCCCTTGCACTTTTAATATTCTTTCTTTGTTCTGTACATTTAGTATTTTAACTATAATGTGAGAGGAGAATTTTCATTGCTGATCCATTCTATTTGGTGTTCTATATGATTCTTGGATGTTTATAGGTATAACTTTCTTTAGGTTAGGAAAAATTTCTTCTATGATGTTGTTGAAGATAGTTTCTGGGCCTTTAGTCTGTGAATCATCTCCTTCTTCTATTGGCCCTATTCTTAGGTTTGGTTTGCTCATAATATCCCAAATTTCCTGGATGTCTTATGTTAGAAACTTTGTAGATTTGGCATTTTCTTTAAGTGATGTATCAATTTCTCTAATACTATCTTCTGTGCCAGAAATTCTTTCTTCCATCACTTGAATTCTGTTGCTGATGCTTGTGTCTATAGTTCCTGTTCTCTTTCTTAGGTTATCCATCTCCAGAATTGTTCCCTGTATTTTTATTGATTTTATTTCCATTTTGAGAACTTGAATAGTTTTATTTACTTCCTTTACCTGTTTGATTGCATTTTTCACTATTGCTTTATATTTATTTATTTCCTTTTTAAAGGCCACTAATCTTTTATTGTATTTCCTTTATTACCTTTAAGAATTTATTCATTTTCTCTTTTAAAGTCTCTATCATCTTCATAAGATTTAAGTTTATTATTTTGCTCTTCACATGCAATACAGTAGCTAAATATAAATTAACTAAAAAAATCAGTAGAACTTCTTTGTACAAATGATAGACTGGCTGAGAAAGAAGTCAGGGAAATAACATCTTTCAAAATAGCTGATGTGTTTATAAAAAGATAAAGAGATATAGATCATATTCTATGGGGGTGTAGTGAGGTATGGGGAAAGAGGGTGCCTTGTCAGGCCCATGCCTAGGCATCCTCTCCCCATGAGGGACTAGCCACATGAAGGTATAGTACAGAATAAAGTTAATTCAGGGCATGGGGAGGGGAGATAAGAGGGTGTTAGAGGCAGAGAAAGGCAGAGAGAGGGATAGAGTAGAAAAATAGAGGCCGACCATGAACACATGGAGAGTGGGGGAAGGGAATGGGGAGAGAAGGGGAGCAATAGGGCAAGAGGGAGCAAGAGAGCACGAGTAAAAGACAAGAGAGAGAGAGGAGGGGGTAATCATCCCCTTTTATAGTGGGTCAGGGCCCACCTGGCTATTGCCAGGTACCTGTGGGGAGGAGCATACCTGGCTGTTGCCAGGTAACTGTGGGGTGGAGTTTAGACAGAATGCTAACATTAGCCACTTAGATTAAAAATATCTGTGTGCACCACTATTTATGCAACTGAAGGAACTGTGTGACAAGAACTTGAAGTCTCTGATGAAAAAATTTAACTAGATATCAGAAGATGGAAAGTTTTTTCATGCTCATTGATCAGTAGAATTAGCATAGTAAAAGTGGCCATCTTACCAAAATCAATCTCCGTAATCAGTTCAGTTCTCAAGAAAATTTCAACACAATCCTTTATAGACCTTGAAAGAACAATTCTCAGCTACATGTAGAAAAAGCCCAAGATAGCTAAAATAATCTTGTAAAATAAAAGAAGTTCTTGAGGTATCATTGTACCTGATTGTAAGCTATACTACAGTGCAATGGTAATAAAACTGCATAGTATTAGAATAGAAACCAACAGGTTGATCAACAAAATCGAATCAAAGACACAGACATAAGCCTGCATACTGGCAGTCACTCCATTTTTGATAAAGAAGCCAAAATCATACAATGGATAAAATAATCATCTTCAGCAAATGGTGCTGGCCTAATTGGCCTGCTTCTAGAGGAATGCAAATAGATCCACATTTATCACCCTGAACATAACTGAAGCTCAAGTGGTTCAAAGACCTCAAAATAAAAGTGGATACACTAAATCTAATAGAAGAGTAAGTGAGAAATAGCCTTGAACTCATTGTTACAGAAGACAAAACCCTGAACAGGACACCAATGGCTCAGGCACTAAGATCAACAATAAATGGGACCTAATGAAATTGAAATCTTCTGGAAGGCAAATGCCACTGTCAATAGGGCAAAATGGCAACCTACTTATTGGTAAAAGATCTTCATCAACTCTCTATATATCTTACAGAATCTAATATCTAAAATTAGTAAAGAATCAAGCAGTTAGACCAACAAACTAAATAACCCAATAAGAAATGAGGTACAGAACTAAACATAGAAATATCAACAGAGGAATCTTGAATCACTGAGAAGCACTCAATGTTCAAAGAACTTAGTCATCAGGGAAATGCAAATCAAAATGACCCTTACATTCTATCTTATACCAATCAGAATGGCTAAGGTCAAACACTCACATGACAGCACATGCTGATGAGGATATGGAGCAAGGGGAATGATCATACATTACTGAGAGGAGTGCTGCATTTTACAAGCACTCTAAAAATCAATCCCATGGTTTTTCAGAAAACTTGGAGTAATTCTACCTGAAGACCCAGCTGCCCTGCTTTTGGACATATACCCAATAGATGGTCCACCACACAATAAAGGCACATGCTCAACTATGTTCATAGCTATTGTATTCATAATAGCCAGAAATCGGAAACAACTCACATGCTCCTCAAATGAAGATTGAATATATAGAATGTGGTTTATTTACACAATGGAATACTGCTCAGATATTAAAAACAAGGGCATCATGAATTTTGCAGGCAAATAGATGGAACTAAAAAAATATCATCTTGAGTGAGGTAGCCCAGACCCAAAAGGTTATGCTTCGTATTTACTCACTTATAAGTGGATATTAGCCATAAAATAAGGTACCATGATAAACTCAATAGATCCAAGGAAGCTAAACAAGAAGGAAGGTACAAGTGAGGAAGCTCGAACTTCACATAGAAAGGGGAATAAAATAGTCAAAGTGGCAGATGAAGGGAGGAAACATGGAGGGAGAGAGGATGGGGAGGGAAATGGGGGTTTCAATATCAGCTGTGGGGAAGGACAGGTGAGATGGCTATATCTCCCATGCTCATGGATAGGTAGGATTATCATAATAAAAATGTCCATCCTACCAAAACCAATGTACAGGTTCAATGCAATACCCATGAAAATTCCAGAACAATTCTTAAAATACATGGAAATATCAATTCTCAATCTCATATGGAAAATCAAAAAACAAAAACAAAACAAACAAACAATCAAACAAACAAACAAAAACAAGAGAGCAAAAACAGTTCTTAAGAATAAAAGAATTTCTGGGGTAATCACTATTTCTGACCTCAAGCTATACTACAAAGAAGTAGTGATAAAAACTCCATGGTACTAGTACAGAGACAGACAGGTTGATCATGAAATAAAATTGAAGAGCCATAAATAAAATCATACACTTATAGACACCTGATCTTTGACAAAGAAGCCAAAAACACACAATGGGAAAAAAAGAAAACATCTCCAATAGATGGTGTTGGTCTAACTGGCAGTCAGTATGTAGAAAAATGAAAATAGTTCCATATTTATCACCTTGAAAAAAGCTCAAGTTAAAGTTGACCAAGAAACTCAAGATAGATTGGGTACAAATATCTGCAACTGACTCTTTCAGCTGCTTGTTGGGTCTATCAGAGGATAGTCCTGATAGGTCCCGTTTTTGTGAACACTCCATAGCCGCAGTAATAGTGTCAGGCCTTGGGGCCTCCCCTTAAGCTGGATCCCACTTTGGGCCTGTAACTGGACCTTCCTTTCCCCAGGCTCCTTTCCATTTCCATCCCTGCAGTTCATTCAAACAGGAACAATTATGGGTCAGAGTTTTGACTGTGGGATGGCAACCCCATTCCTCACATGATGCCCTGACTTTCTGCTGGAGGTGGGCTCTACAAGTTCCCTCTTCCAACTGTAGAGCATCTCCTCTAAGGTCTCTCCTTTTGATTCCTGAGTGTCTCTCACCTCCCAGGTCTCTAGTACATTCTGGAGGGTCCCTCCAACCTCCTACCTCCAGAGAGTTGCTGTTTTCATTCTTTCTGCTGGCCCTCAGGGCTTCAGTCCTTCTGCCCCCACCAACCAACCAATACCACATCATGTTCCCCTCACCCCTGCATCCACTTTCCATTCCAGAATACCCTTCATGGGTATTCTGTACTATTTTCTTTTTGGTTAATATCCACTTATTAGTGAGAACATATCATGCATGTCCTTTTGAGTCTGAGTTACCTCACTCAGGATATTTTTCTAGTTCCATTCATTTGCTTTCAAAACTCAGGGTGTTCTCATTCCTTATAGTTGAGTTGTATTCCATTGTACATATGAACCATATTTTCTGTATCCATTCTTCTGTCATGGACATCTGGGTTGTTTCCAGCTTCTGGCTATCACAAACAAGACCACTATGAAGATGTGCCCCTGTGACATGGTGGGGCATCTTTTGGGTATATTCCCAAGAATGATATTTCTGAGTCTTCAGGTAGATCTATTTCTGGTTTTCTGAGGAACTTGCAGATTGATTTCCAGAGTGGTTGTACCAGTATACAATCCCACCAGCAATGGAGGGGTGTTCCTCTTTCTTCACATACTCACCAACATGTGTTGTTGCCTGAGGTTTTAATCTTAGCCATTATGATTGCTGTAAGGTGGAATCTCAGGGTCATTTTCATTTGCATTTCTTTGATCACTAAGGACTTTGAATATTTCTTTAGGAGCTTCCCAGCCAATCAAGATTTCTCTGTTGTGAATTATCAGTTTATTTCTATGCCCCATTTTTTGATTGGGTTGTTTGGTTTTTTGGTGATTAGTTTCTTGAGTTCTTTATATATTTTGTATATTAGCCTTCTAATGGATGTGTAGTTAGTGGAAATGTTTTTTGCAGTCTGTAGGTTGCTGATTTGTCTTATTGGCTATGTCCTTTGCCACTCAGAAGCTTTCCAGTTTCATGAGATCCCATTTATCTAATCTCGATCTTAGAATGTGCACCATTGGAGTTTGGTTTAAAAATTTTTCCCTTGTGTCAATGAGTTTAAGGCTCTTTCACACTTTCTCTTCTATTAGATTCAGTGTATCTGGTTTTATGTTGAGTTCCATGATCCGCTTGGACTTGAGCTTGGTGCAAGGTGACAAATATGGGTCTATTTTCAGATACAGATATTTGCACCCAATCAATGGACAGAAGCTGCTAAACCCTGCGGTTGAATTAGAGAAAAGCTGGAAGAAGATATGGAGGATGGTGACCCTGTATGAAGACCACAGTCTCAATTAACCTAGACCCCTGAGATCTTACAAACACTGGACCACAAACCAGGAAGCATAAACCAGTAATATGAGGCTCCCAACACATATACAGCAGAGGATTGCCAGGTCTGGGTTCCATCAAAGAAGATTCACCTAATCCTCAAGAGAATGGAGACCCCAGGGTGTTTAGAGGTCTTGTGGGGTGGGGAGTGGGGGGACAGCCTCTTGGAGACCAGTGGGCAGCGAAGAGGTATGGGATGTGGAACAGCCAGAGGGTAGACTGGGAGGGAAATAACATCTGGAGTTTAAAATAAATAAATAAATAAATAAATAAATAAATAAATAAATAAATAAATAACATCTGGAGTTTAAAACAAACAAACAAACAAATAAATAAATAAATAAATAAATAAATAAATAAATAAATGAAATCCCAGTGGTTAAATATTTAAATATGAAAAAAAGAAAGAAAATCAACATAAAAGCAGATACACTGAATTTAATAGAAGAGAAAATGGAAAAGAACCTCAAACTCATTGGCAACGAAGGGAAATTTCATAAATAGAATGTCAGTGGCACCAGCTCTAAGACAAAGAATTGATAAATGGAATCTCATAAAACTGAAAAGCTTCTATAAAGCAAAATACATAGTCAGTAGGGTAAATCAGCAACCTACATATTGGGAAAAAATCTTCAGTAACCCCATATCAGATAGAGGGCTAATATCCAAAATTTAAAAAAGACCTCAAGAAGCTAACCTCCAAAAATCCAACCAACCCAATAAAAAACTGGCGTATAGAACAAAACAGGGAATTTGCAACAGAGGAATGTCTAATGGAAGAGGAGCACTTAAAGAAATGTTCAAAGTCCTTAGTGATCAGAAAAATGCAAATTTAAACGACCCTGGGATTGTAGCTTATAGTGGTGAGTATGTGCAGAAAGAGGAACACTTTTCTGTTGGTGGTGGGATTGCAAACTGGTAAAACTACCCTGAAAATCAATCTGGAGAATCTTCAGAAAATTGGAAATAGATCTACCTGAAGACCCAGCTATACCATTCTTGGGCATATACCCAAAAGATACCCCTACCATGCCATAGGGGTCCATGTGCACTATGTTCATATTGACCTTTTTTGAGATAGCCAGAATCTGGAAACAACCCAGATGTTCCACAATGGAAGAATGAATACAAAAAATATGGTTCATTTACACAATGGAATACTACTCAGCTATTAAGAACAAGGACCTCATGAGTTTTGCAGGCAAATGGATGGAAGTAGAAAATATCATCCTGAGTGAGGTAACTCAGACACAAAAGTACATGCATGGCATGTAATCTTTAATAAGTGGATATTACCCAATACAGTATAGAATACCCACGACTCAATCTACTGGACTCAAAAAGGTCAACAAGCTGAAGGGCCCAAGTAAGGATGTCTCATTGCCGTTTTTTTTTTTTTTGGGGGGGGGGGTAAGAAAAAAGCAGTCATGAGGGGCAGAGGGAGACAGAGACCTGGGTGGGAAAGGCAACAGGAAGGGGAAAAGGGGAACATGATCAGATATTGAGTGGGGGCAGGTGGTAAGCCCTGAGGGGTAGCAGAAATAATGGGAACAGGCAACATTGGGAGGTAAGAGGTGGGGGGACCCTCTAGAATGTGCCAGAGACCAAGGATGTGAGAGTCTTTCAGGACTCAAAGGAAGGGACCTTAGATGAAATCCCCAACAGTGAGGAGAGGGAACTTGTAGAATCCACCTCCAGAAAGACAGGGCACCAAGCATAGGAATGGGATTGCCATCCCACAGTCAAATTCTCTGACCCACAATTTTTCCTGCCTAAAAGAACTGCAGGGAACAAAATGGAGAAGAGACTGAGAGAAGAAAGGTCCAATGATGGCCACAAATTAGGATTCATTTTAAGGGGAGGTTCCAATGCCTGACAGAAATACTGACGCTATTGTGTAATTACAAACAGGAGCCTAGCATGGCTGTCCTCCAAGAGTCCCATCCAGCAGCTGAATGAGACAGATGTGGATACTTACACCCAATCAATGGACAGAAGACAGAGACCTCTGTGGTTGTAGCAGGGAATAGCTGGAAGAAGTAATTGGGGAGGACAACCCCATAAGAAGACCAACACTCTCAATCATCCTAGATCCCCTAGATCTCTCAGACACTGAGTCACCAACTGTGCAGAAAACAGTAGCTAGTCTGAGGTCCCTGACAAATATACATCAAAGGACTGCCTAGTGTGGCCACAGTGAGAGATGATGCATCTAAACTTCAAGAGACTTTAGGCCCCAGGGAGCAGGGAGATCTGGCAGGGTGAGGGTCAGGGACATCCTCTTGAAGATGGGGGAGGAGGAATGGGATGAGGAACTGTCAGAGGGCATAAAGGGAGGGGAATGAAGACTGCACTGTAAAATATGATGAAAAAACCACATTTGATGTGGTAATTATAATATCCAAATTGAAGTTCCATAACTTCAACGGCCAATGACTATTTTAACACACAACTATTGAAAATGTTAATAAAGTATTACTTGATGAGCCATATTTCAAACAATTTAGTTTTATTTCTTCAAGCACAATACTTTCAGTTTAATCAAATTAAATAAATGGTTTAAATTAAAAAATACAAAAATATTTCAATATTTTATACAATAACTTCATTTAATATTTTTATTTAGAATTGCACTAATATTTTCACTTTCTATACACTAACTTGTAGGTCTTGAAGATTTAATTATTTGTTAGAATTGCGAGAAACTACAAGCTACATTGGTTTACTGTACTCTGTTTAGAAACTCTGGACAAAGATGAAAAGGAGTAATCAATCATTAAAACAAAAATATAACATTTCTCTTAAACTAAAAAGCCAAAGAAAAATAAAAGACCTTTGGAAAAACCTAAAACTAACCTTTTTTAGTGTCTGGTCCTATAAAGGTCTTCTCACTTATCACTAAACTTTCCTCTTCCTCCTCCTCCTCCTCCTCTTCTTTGTCTTCACATTAAACAAATTAGGAAGATAATTATACAGAAAGCATTAGTTGAATTAAATTAATAAACTAGGAACAGTTAGCTAATATCATTACATAAAACTAATAAGGTACCAAGAATATTTGTAATGAATATTGTTATTGAATTATGCCAATAATATGACAGAATTTTATGTTTTGTCAATGTTGGAAAGTCCGTCATAATATTGAACTATAAAATTATTTAAATGTAATTACTATAAGATAATATAGATTTTTTTGTTAAATGTTAGGAATTCTTATTAAAGGTGGTCCATACTGTAAAATAAATCCCCATCATACATTTTATTTATAGTAATAGCTTTATATTATACAAATAACTTTCTTTTTATTCATCATTTTATTCATTTACATTTCAAATGAATGCCCCTTGCTTGTTGCTCCTCCACAAACCCCACATCCCATTCCCCCTCTTCCCCTCCTCTTTGCCTTTATGAGGGTGCTCTTCCACCCACTCACCCACTCCCTCCTCACTGCTCTTGCATCCTCCTATGCTGGGACTTCAAGCCTCCACAAGACCAATTTAATAGTTCAGATGACATGAATTTATATATTTGGAGCAATCAGACATTCAGACATTTCCCAAAACTAGAATCAATAACCTACAAACAACAGTGAGCTACACCATACAGATGTTTCTGTAAAGCAATACTAGGTATATTAAAATAAATGAAGAAATCAAAAAAGCAAAACAAATGTCATGCTGCCCCATCTCTCACTCTCAAACCTCTGGCCTCCCTCTTCCTATTAGCTATTTTCACAAACACACACACACACTCACAGGTGAGCCCGCATGCATGCACTCATGCACACACACACGCCCGTGTGTGTGTGTGTGTGTGTGTGTGTGTGTGTGTGTGTGTGTGTGTATGTGTGTCCTGCTTTGTTTGTGTTTCATTTACATGATTTTAGGACTTGCCACTTGGTATCAGTAGTTGAAAATGTTTATACAGAATAAATATGAGTGTGAGCTTATGTACAGATATGCAGTTAACTCAGTCACAGGAAAAGAAAAATTCAAACAAACGGTCAAATATATTACACATATATTTTCATAAAAATGCATGTGTATATACATAGATATGTAAAGAATTTCATTATTGAAATGCAAATTAAATACACAATGGAATGTCCATCCCATACTTAAAATAACTTGTCAGAAAGAGGAAATGAAAAATGCTTATGAAAATGGAAATACGGACATTTTGCTGGACAAGTATAGATATAAATGTCCACACTGGTGTGTACTGTTCAACAAAAAAAATACAGTAACATCATAACTTTTCCCAATCAGCTACTATGCTATGAATAAACTACAGTGACGTGTCAATGAGAGGATTATACCTTCAGGTTCATCAGTTGTAGGATTATTAACAGGCACTGAGATATGAAAGGAAGGTATATCATTATCAAGTTGAGAGAGGTTTGATGGTTGTGGAAATTCAGAACTTTCTAAGAGGAATGACAGGTGAATATGATCAAAACACATGGTATATATGTACTAAATGATCAAAGTTGCAAAAAAATGATTAAGAAAAAAATCACATTGTTTATAGAAGAAGGAATGGATAAAGATTATGAGAATTTATTAATATACTGATATGTGGTCTTGAGATGAAGAAAATGCTGTTCTATGAGACAACGGAGTTAGCCCTGAGTATGTTGTGTTAAGAGAACCCAGATACATGAAGACAAATGCTGCCTGAGCTGAGGTAACATGGGACATGAAATGGAGAAAATCCTGGAATGGAGAGCATTGTTCTCATGTTTCCCAGGGGCTGCAGAGAGAAAGAGAGGTGATAGAAGAAAAGCATAAATCCCAGCTCTACAAGACAGACTGTACAGACAGTTTATATTTGAAATTTGTTGATTCACTATATATTTAATATTTGGGTCAGAAAATTTTATGAAAGTCAGCATGTTAATTGGATGCCCATCTGTTTCCACAGTGTGTTTATAAATTAAGCAAAAGGTAATAAGTTACTGATCTAAAATTAGTCATTTCCCAATTTATGAGTTTTAAACGGCACCTGGCAAACGCTCATAATAATATGAAAATATGTTGTTAATGTCTACTGGATTTTCTCATGATTTCACTTCAAAATGGTACACGAATATAATTACTGGTGTGCTTCATCATATTGCTGAGCTTCACACATGCGCTTTTTGACTTTCTTATTTTTTAATTCAACTTAATTAATTTTTTCTTCTTCCCTAACTCTTCTCAGATTTTTTACACACTTTCATGTTCGTTCTCTCACCTAGAAAACAGCTAAGACAGACATTCTCAGCTTTTATTCACAGTGAGGGTAAGTCCTTCTAAAATGAAGCTGGAATTTCTGTGGCTCTTGAAGTAATGAACTGGATTTGTCAGTATTAAGGTGATACCTGATATCCATGTTATCCAAAATGGCAAATTGTATGTGAGGTATTTTCTAGGTGAGTAGATTTAACTTATCATGCAGGGCAGCATGTTCTCAGATGCATATGTCCAATACCTTCCTAGAGATGTAATTCCATCTTCACGTCCTGTAGAAGACAAGAAACCATGCTTGAAATGTCTGTCTCAATATAGGCACAGATTTTACTGAATAAATAAATTTATATAAAATCCTATAATGAACAGTGATGAAGGTCATGGAGTAATAAACTGAATTATCCAAAAGAGAGAGTCAGATCTGAAATGTGATGTGCACAGTTCCCAGGGAGAAGAGTAGAGGTTAAGGACTTACTAGGGTTTATGATCCATTTGTCCCCATCACCCTATGAATTTTCCATTAAATGTAAGTGCTACTCTAATCGAGAAATCTGACCAAGGCTCTGTATTGAATCTGAGCAAAACAAACAAACAGGGTGTGGTTTGAATATGCTTGGTGCATTGGAAGTGGGATTATTAGGAGGTATTGCTGTTTTGGGGGAGGTGCAGCGTGTTTGGAGGCAGTGTGTCACTGTGCTGGTGGGTTTTGTGTTCTTCTCCTATGCACAAGCTCTACCAGAGTGGAAGAGACTCCTCTTCTGGCTGCCTGCAGAAAAAGTCTCCTTCTGGATGTCTTCAGATCAAGATGTAGAACTCCAAATTCCTCCAGCACCATGTCTGCTGCAAGTTGCCACACTTCTCATTATGCTGACAATAGATTGAGCTGCTGAAACTGCAAGCCTGGCGTGATTAAATGTGTTAATTTACAAGAGTTGTCCTGATTGCTTTGTCTTATCGAAGTGGTGAAACCCTAACTTTAATACAGGGATATCCATGAACTTCTTCATGTGATTTCAGTGATGAAGACTGAAACATTTATGATTTCATAGTTGCCATTTTGCATTTTATTCATGTGAGACTCTGCCTCATATATTTTTTTAAATAACATCAGAAATACAAGAAATGTTTTGAGCACATCAGTTTCCTCTGAAACAAACATTTATAAAGACTTTCTGGGAAACTATGATGAAAGTCTGTTTATACACCTGAGAAGAGTGCGTTTTTATGTGTTTATAATCTGGTCTGAACAAGTGTTCCATGTGTACTCTGCAGCCCTTTGTGGTTCAGAGTGGCCTGACAGTGAGGTTTATGTCTAGGCTCATACTTAAGTCCATTCATTATGTATCTCATACAGAAACAAATGGCCATGTCCTCAGATCTCACATTGGACAGCTGCAGGTACAGGGCACTCTTGGCATTGTCCCTAGAGATTGTGAATTCTTTATGGATTGTTCATAGTTTGTGTAACTGCTATCATATTTCATGTTTTCAATCTACTCCAGGACCTTTCTATGAGTCTGTCGAACCCAGTTCATCCAGTAGTCACTAAAAGTGAATCCTGAGGCTGCACCCTAGAGTCTCAGAGAGCCCCCAGGTTGCACCAAGCCTCCTCCAGTCTCCACCAGCTGCACTTCCCACTGGACATCTGTAAGGACAAAAGTACTGGTCACGAAATTGCCACACATGCCCATTGTTTCTCATATTCATGTCGACTCACACATTCAGCATCCATTGCTCTTCAAAAAAGAAAAATACCTTTTAAAAGAGCAAAAATGAAAATAAAACTCAGTTCAACTCCATGTTGAGTAGTGAATAAGAAGTCTTGAGATCCAGAGCAGAGTTACTCTGCCTGAACTGCAAGGATTGGTTGGTCTGTTTGTCATGAGTAGAAAGAGGTTCTATTTGCATGTCTTCCTGCTATGCAGCATGATATAAGGTGGGGGCCAAACGGTGACAAAACCTATATTATTTGTAAATGTGCTGGAGAAGTCAGGTAACTATGTTAATGTTGGAAAAGTCGGTATCAGTTTACATCATTTTCCTTGAGAAAAACTGATTAATTATCATCTAATTTCTTTTATATTTGCACATAAAAGTTGCATTTTGGTGGTTACTTCAACTCAAGTTTTCATTTACTGCGTTGCAAAAGGGAGTGACATTGGTTTATAAAATACTTATTTCTGTAAGATTTAGTGCCATGTGCCTATTCACTGATGAACATGAAGGTTCCTGAGTCAGCTCCAGGTCTGAGTGCTGCAGCTTCCTGAGGTTGGGAATGCCCTTTCTGAGTTGAAGTCATGTGACATGCCTTCATTCAGATGTTTAAATAAGAAAATGCAAAATATTGTCAAGACCTGTGTGTACCCAGGAGTCTCTGAATTTCTTTAATTATTATGTATCTTATTTCTTCTTTCCCTGCCTATTTCCTATGTGTTCACTAGAAATATGGAGTGATAGTTAAGCTGAATTTCAGTATACAGGTCATAATTGCACTTCTATATATTCTCAAAGTGTGCTTGCCCTGGGCTCCAAAAAGAATGGCCGCACTCCCAACACACCTCCCCTTCAATCTAATTCCCACACAGTTCACTTATGCTACATCACAGGCAGTTACCAGTTCTGATTTTAACGTGAGTTCCTAAGTTTGGTTCTCACTTTCTAGAGGCCATAGGAATAGACATACAGGATGGATTTCTGTTTAATTTCTCAACTAAAAAAGATTCATTATTTGACAGATGCTTGCTCTGTTTTGCTTCTGTACTTTAATGGTGACTGATATTCTGACTGAAAATTGAACAAAAGGTTTATTATCATTTAATTATCTGTTGTAGTCTGTTGGTGATACTTGCATCTATGACTCCTGATCTTTTTCCTAGGTTTTCTAACTCCCAGTTTATCTCCATTTGTGATTTCTTTATTCTTTCAGTTTCCATTTTTAGATCCTGGATGGTTTTGTTCAATTACTTCACCTGTTTTGTTGCGTTTTCTTTTAATTCTTTTTTGTTTCCTCTTTAAGGGCTTCTGGCTGTTTACCTGTGTTCTCCTGTATTTCTTTAAGGGAGTTAGTTATGTCCTTTTTAAAGTCCTCTATCATCACCATTAGGAGTGATTTTAGATCAGAATCTTGCTTTTCCAGTGTGATGGTATATCTAGGCCTTGCTATGGTGGGAGAATTGGGTTCTGATGATGCCAGGTAACCTTGGTTTCTGTTGCTTATGTTCTTGTGCTTGCCTCCTGACATCTAGTAATCTTTAGTGCTACCTGCCCCTATTTTTCTCACTGAACCTGTCCTTCCTGTGACCCTGGTTGTGTCAGAATTTCTCAGAGATCAGCTGTTTCTGGGATCCTTTGATTCTTGGATCCTGGGATCCTGAGATCTTGGATGTGGCAGAGTTCCTGGAAGTCAAGTTACCTCTGTGATCCTGAGATCTCAGTGTGACCAAGTTCCTGGGATCTTGTGATCCTGTGATCCTGGGCATGTTATATCACCTGAGAGTGGAGCTTCTGCTGGGTGTTGTGGGACTGGCTGAGGAGTTTGCGCCCAATGTCTGCTCAGTCCATCGGTCCAGGCCTGAAGGAACCCGTGCCACTGGGCCAGTGGGGTTCCTGGGTCCCTGGATCCCACTTGTCCCAGTTACTCCTGGTGTTGGGATAGATGTGGTGTCCTCTTTACCTCTTATCCTATGATCCTGGGAGTGTTAGAGCACCTGGAAGTGGAGCTTCCTCTGCGTGTTGTGGGACTGGCTGAGGAGTTCGTACCCAAGGTCTGCTCAGTGCACTGGTCCAGACAGGAATGGATTAATCAGTTCTTTAAAGCACAAATACAATATTTGCTTTTAACTGGAAAAGAAAAGCTTTTTGGAAAATCTAATTCTATCTTTAGTATTTAGTATCTGGTTTTACAAAGATATCTCACTGATCATTAAGCTGTATTCTTCTTTAAAATAAACAAATTAAGAAGGGAATTAGATAGAAAGAACTGATTGGATTTTATCAGTAAAGGAAGGCCACTTAGCTAATGACATGATTTAAAACTAATAAAAATACATTTTAATGAATATTACATTAATGAATTAGGTCAAGATGGGGCAGAGTTTTATATTTGGTCAGTGTTTCTTTAAAATGTTCATCATAAAACTGAAGTATAAAATTATGTTAATGTAATGTGTATAATATAAATTGTCTTTTTATCAAATTTAGAAAAATCTTTTTTATGAAGACATACTTTATAAACAAATTCCCAGCTTTCATTTTATTTAGAGTAATACCTTCATACCATATGAATAAATATCCAGTATGACAACTGCATTACTGTGATAATATTTCCAATAATTTTACCACGCCCCCAAATTTTGGTGTAGAGTAAGACGATAATGTATTTTTAAAGGGAACCTGGAGGTGCCATTTATGGTAGAAGTTCAACTCATTAAATTGATACACAAGAAGTTGAAGAGCAATATATTTAAAGGCAACCTGTAATTGGAAACAGAACATATTTGTGTTAGTGTCTTCAAAATTTCCCTTTCCAAATAGAAATTTACACCCAAATTACTTTTTCTCATAGATTAGAAATTCTGTTCAATTGTCACTTTCCAATGCAAATACTTCTGTGGTAGACAAAGCATTATAAGTTTCAGAGAGATTTCCAGATTGAAAGTAGTACACGTACATGGAGAGGCTATGAACTGTCTTTTTATCTGATCATGTGCGCCCCCTGTTGGTTCTGAGTACCCCTGCAAGGAGGTTTGTGTCTCAGCTCACACTGAAGTCTCCTCACTGTGTGCACCTCTTGCACAGTAATAAGTGGCAGTGTCCTCATCTCTCAGGGAGTTCATCTGAAGGTAGAGGATGCTTTGGGAATCATCTCTGGAGATGGTGAACCGGCCCTTCACAGACGCACTGTACTCTGCTGTGTAACCATTAGCTTTGTTTCTAATAAAACCCAACCACTCAGGTGCCTTCCCTGGAGGCTGGCGGATCCAGCTCATGTAGAAATCAGTGAAGGTGAATCCAGAAGCTGCACAGGAGAGTTTCAGAGAACCCCCGGGCTGTGCCAAGCCTCCTCCAGATTCCACCAGCTTTACTTCACACTGGATACCTGTAATATTAGAGAATCCTGGTCAGGAAAATTTCACATAGATCCACTGTCCCTCTTACTTACACAAACTCACACACTTATCATCTCTTTATCACCATAATATACCATTTAAAAGTGTTACAAGGAAAATCCAGTTCAGCCACAACTTCATGTCTGTGTTCAAGGCTGATCACTGAAACTGGGAACTGAAGGCTAGGGAAATCAGAACTAAGCCCCTATGCTAGAGCTAGAGTCTGGACAGGTTTTTATGAGAAGGGAGTGGGTCCGAATTTGCATGACTTCCTGCTACAGAATCAGATCATGGGTTAAAGCTGTAGGGTGTGCAGTTATTACAGAATACACTAGTGAAATGGATGAGTTCGGTATCAGGTGCAGTGTTACTATATTGTTTTATTGTGTATCTGTGATAACACTTCAATGTTTTATTTTGATTTAGCCAGTTCACCTTTCTACAAGCAATATGTAAGAATTCCCTTTCTTGGTGTCTACATCAGATATGATGATTATTTTCTTGATGAAAATCATTCTTACTGAAGTGAGATGGAGTAATGTAACCTTTCATTTTTTTCTCTCTGAAGTCTAAGAATATTGAACACTGGTGCATATATGTATTGTACATTCATGTTTTCGTTTCAGAGAAACATGTGTGTTTAATTCTTTTGTCAGTTGGTATTATTATTTGGGTTAATGTTTTAGCTTACTATAGATTCTATCTACTAATATTCTTCAAAAATATACTGGGGAAAGATTTTATCCTGTTTTTTAATAAACACTAAATATATCTAATTTCACTAATCATCAAGTAAAGCCAAACAAATTCTAATTTTAGATTTCATCTGGACCATTAAAAATGAGTAATACATATTAAAAAGACATTTATATTCTACCAATGTATGTAAAGGTCAATCTTTAATTACTATTCATGGAAGGGTTAATTAGTACAAGTATTATGAAAATCAGTATGATGACTTCTAAAAGAACTCAAATTTAATGTGTAAAATTTAATAATTACTCAAACTAGTTTTGGAATAGAATCATCTTAGATGTCCATGACCTATTGAATATATAAAAGTCAGGTGATAAATATACATGCTGCAATAGCATTTGCCAGTAACGAAATAAGAAATCAACTATCAGGATATTTGGTAGATCTGGGAAACATTATTTTTAAATATAGTAACTCAGGCTGAGAAAGACATACATTAGATCTTCTCACTAGTATATGGATCTTTGCCTCAAATATATTTAATTCCTTAGTTTTAAATTATTGCGATTATGTATATTTAAGCATGTGAAAATAACTAAAACAGGTATTCTCATTATAGATTTCAAATAACTTTATTAAATAATATTTTTGAAAATTTAATATGTATATGTATATATTTTAATGATACCCACCTCCCTTAGCCTCCCCAAACACTTCCCAGAACCATGAATACCAATCCTTTCCAAGTTCATGTCCTTTTCTCAATTAAACAATAACCCAGCACACAGTGTGAATAATTCTATACACAGGCTCATGTGTGTAGGTTCATGCTTTAGGGTATGGATACTCTGTTAGATTCCATACACACACAAATAAGTGCCTCTCCCACAGGAATAACCATGCATCTATGGGTCTTCAGCAGGGATAGGGTCTCAGGAACCTTTCTCCCATTCACACTGTAATTATGACTAGTTTGATTTAGTGTAGTTTGTAAGCAAGAAACCAGAGTTCCTGTTAAATTCAGTGTCCAATGTTTGTTTCCTGCCAAAAAGTCAAATATTTTTTATCACCCTTTCCCATCTTTTGTTTAGTTACTTCCTTTCACTCTCCCATGATAATCCTCAAGTTGGAATGTTAATATAGATGACTCATGTGTTGCTGTTGTAGAATTATTAGTGTTACCATGATCCAAGTGGAGTCCTTTGTTATGGTGTTATTATCTTTTTGGAGACGTTGGGAGCTGTGTCACTGCTAGGATCTGAGAGTCTCTGTCATAATAAGTTTAAACATCTTAAATGCCATGTTCTATAGATCTCTGGGATGGAACCTACCAAGCATATTTGTGTGAAACAATCCCTCTCTGTTTTTAGTATTTAGCATGACTATAAACACAGTTCTGAATACGCTAAAGAATTTGATTATTTATAAGGTGACTATTAAATTGCATTTGTAAATTGTCCTTAGCAGTTTATAGTTATTTAGTGGCTTTCATAAGATTAAGACTTAGTTTTTATCCCTGTTATATTTTTATATAAAATAACAAATTTAAATTGGTATTCTCTTAGTATCAAAATAAAACTTTTAACTTCAAAAACACAGTCCAGGAGTCTGGTAACTCTTTTGACATTTATATAGTATATCATTATAGAATGTAACAGTTTCTTGTATGACTCAGCTTATTAAAATGCTGGAAAAAGCAAAGTTTAGATATATATTCTAAAGTCCATCTCTGTTAACCTGAATAGCCTTTATGTAAGGGGAGATCTATTTTTATGCCAGTAATATTTAACCCGTTTAATGCTATCAACCTCTAAATCTATTTTTTTAAAAATCCTAATCTCTCAATTGTATTTTTGCAATATCAAAATAAAGTATATTTTAAAGACTGGATAAATAGAGACTAATCATAATTTTCAAAAGACAAAACAAAATTCTAACAGTGCAAAAAATTTAATGTCTCTAACGTTAACACCAAGTGGGTTACTTTTCTGTAACAAGTTAGGCT
>JAPYYD010001683.1:0-33482 GCA_028551405.1 Uromys caudimaculatus | reverse complement strand
TCTCTCCCCTCTCTCCCCTCTCTCCCCTCTCTCCCCTCTCTCCCCTCTCTCCCCTCTCTCCCCTCTCTCCCCTCTCTCCCCTCTCTCCCCTCTCTCCCCTCTCTTGTTTTGTGTGTGTGCATGTGTGTCTCTGTGTGCCTGTGTATATGTGTGTGCACGCTTTTGGGTTTCAGTGCTCTGAAGAATTTGCTTTTGAGAAGAGAGGACTTCAGAGTCACAGTTGGGAGAAGTTGGTTTTGAAGATGACATGGACCCTTACTCAATTCATTACTGTAATGTGTAATTACCTCATGACTGTAAATGAAGACTAATATGTTTGGATTGTACTCTTTTTTTTTTTTTTTTTTTTTTTGGTTTTTCGAGTCAGGATTTCTCTGTGTAGCCCTGGCTGTCCTGGAACTCACTCTGTAGAGCAGGCTGGCCTCGAACTCAGAAATCCGCCTGCCTCTGCCTCCCGAGTGCTGGGATTTAAGGTGTGCGCCACCACTGCCCTGCTGACAAGACTCTTATTTGTTTCAGCTACAGTTTGGAAGAGCCCTTGCAGGAGCAGTGAGCGGAGTCCAGTCTTTATAGTAAAAAAAGCTTTCCTAAGATCCCAGCTGTTCATGCAGTGATCTCGGAAAGTGTATTGTATTTTGTGAGGACCTTTTAAAGTATGTTGTGCTAGCTCTGAAGATGATTTTAGATGAGAAAGTTGTTACCCAGACAGACTGTGGTGGAATTAGAGAGCTCCTGACAGCTGAGGTTGGAGATCTGGAAGAAATCTGAGCCGGGTTCCCTGGGGCTGCTGAGGAATGTTAAGAGGATGTGAAGTTATTTAGATCACCCAAACAGGTTCTGACAGGTAAATGAAAAAGTAACTAATTAAAATATAATTGTTGCCATTCTGTAACGGGTCTAAAGGCTGGCTGGGTCTCAGGTGCTGCCAGTCGCTGATTTTGCCAGGCTTGTAGGCATGAATTACTTTAAAGCAGGCGCTGGTGCCAGGCCTCTTGTGGAGCAGTGAATGGAAGTTGTGAGGAGGTGTTTGAAGCTGTCTAAGTCTTTCCATGGGTCAGTGAGTTTAACCCCTTATCAGCAGGTCATCTAACAGCCACAGGGAATGTTGCACCAGGGCCACCAAGGGCTTCCTCTGCAGCGATGCTGTAGCTTATCTGAAAGGGCAGAGCAGGCAGAGCCACCTGGGTTTTATAATCTGCAGAGCCCTTCAGAACAGGGTTTTCAGCCTTTGCACTGCCGACATTTTGGATGGAGTCATTCTTTGTGGCTGGGGACTGTCCTGAAGGATGTTGAACATCAGGTTTCGCCTGTACTTGCCCGGTGACAGTAGTACAGGCTCCCTCCCCAGCCACAACCTCAGAAGCCTCCAGACTTTGCGGAGACTCCCAGTGGGGGAAGGGAGGTGAGAGGTGGCCGGCACCTGAAGGAGTTCTGCAGAGTCCCAGGAAAGTAACCAGACAGGCATTTTAGCCTTATCATTTTGGTTTGGGTTTGTCTGGCCTTTATCCGAGGGCAGGGTGTCAGGATTGGGGGGGGGGGCTGTATGCCTCCCCCGCCCCCCAAGGCCATCTGGTATTTCGTCACTGCTGTGGTTGTATAGTCAGGCATCTCTATATTGACTGCATTCTGGAACTTCTACTTAGAAAGAAAAAGAAACTCACACAGTGACCCACTCTACTGTGAAATCACCCACAGCCTATTTATTCTGCAGATAAAGGTGTTTTGATATGTGGGTATTGGGTGTGTCTAGAAAACCTGGGCCTTTCCTTGTTTGCGTGGTTGTTTGCTTTTTTACTTCTGGTAAATGTAGGTTTTCAACCCCCAACCTCCCCCAGGTTCCCCACCCCCATCTCTGGAGGTCTCAAACTCCGGAGTTTGGAGAAGACGGACCCTTAATGTTTTCTCAGATTACTACTGTCCACAGTCTTTTTTTCTACCTCACAGGTAACAAGGAAGTCAGTGACTGGAAATTCTTTTGTCCATTCATTTGTTTCTTCTACCTTTAGCAGATAGTACTGTTTGTTTCATCCAAATGATAAATACATCTGAAACAATGTCCACCTAATTATATTTCACTATTTCTGGACAGCCCCATGCCCCAGCAGTAGCTGTAAATTTCTTAGCTATATACTCAGAGTCTCTTAGAAGTGGTGTTTGCCACATTTTATAGTGTTTCTCCAAAGAGAAGGTGCAGCTGTGATTTCCATCAGCAGCTGACCAGTCAAGAAAGCACTTGGTGCTCTGTGGGAAAGCTGGGAGAGGGAACTGGGCGTCTTGGTTTGCTGGAATCCTTCCTTAGTGAGATGGCAGCACTGGGCCATGGCATTATTATCAGAGTTCTGCTTCCGACTGAAAAATAAATGTATTTACCTCCACCTGGAGGCACCAGCGAGTCACGTGCACAGGTATGGCTATTTCCCACGTGTGCCCTTAGAAACAGCTCCTCACTGAAACCCATCTTCTCGCTCCCTAGATATCGGGTCCACAGCGCAGAGAACTTGAATGTTTCAGGTCATCTGCTCTCAGCTGCACTCAGCAGTGATGACCCTTGGAAAGGCCATCCGGGAGCTTGGCCTGAGGAGCTCAGACGTCTCTGATGGGGCAGGAAAAGGCAGAAGTGGAATCTTGGTTACTTATTATAAGAGTCACAGCCAGGCCAGGCAGTGGTGGTGCACACCTTTAATCCCAGCACTTGGGAGGCAGAGGCAGGTGGATTTCTGAGTTCAGGGCCAGCCTGGTCTACAGAGTGAGTTTCAGGACAGCCAGGGCTACACAGAGAAACCCTGTCTCAAAAAAAACCAAAAAAAAAAAAAAAAAAAAAAAAAGAGTCACAGCCAACAAATACTCCCATAACAAAACCCACAGCAAATGTATTTAGCTAAAGTTTTATATGACACAGACAGTTTTAAAATGAATGCCCAAAGACCTTAGGGAAACTCCATGTTTATGCTTTGCTGTGTGACAGAGCAAATGTATGTGATCTAATTAAAGTAGACAGAGGAGCTCCTGACTGTTCAGGAGCTTCTGGCTAGGAGCAACCGTTCCTGGGGTATGGCAGGATTCCTCTGACCAGAGGGATTGCCCCTAGAATGTCTTTATGGCCAGCTCCCACACAGACAGGTGGGGTAGGTCAGAGCAATATCTCAAGGTTTTATGGGGGGCTTTGACCAAGAGAAGAAAAATCTAGTTTCTGTAATTTGCTCTGTGAGAGGAAGAGCGGTATGATATTGGTGGGGGTGGGGGAAGGCCAGTGGGTGTGCCTTCCCAGGTCTTTCCAAGCTCTTGGATTTTAACCTTCTCAGTGCCAAAGGCATGCCTTGATCGATTGCTCCAGAACTCTTATCTGCTAGCTGAGCCTACAAGTCTGGGTTGTGTATGTTTTCAAAAGGATATATCTCGTGCCATTGTGGGCAGGTGTTCCCTTTAAAGGTTTTCAGTCTTAGAAGAATGCAGAGGAAGTGGTCTGTGCACTGCAGATTTTGGAAGGGAAGAAAGCTTATAAATTCTTATTCATGAGCTCTAGAAAGTGACTTTCTGCTGGTTTTGAAAGTCCCACAGGCTAACGCTGCCTCTGGCTTCAGGAAGAGAAGAGCATGTGAACCCCAAAGGACCTGAGGCAACCTTAGAACGATGTCAGCCTGAGAAGGCTCACCATCAGAAGTGAGCAGACCCCTCGCTCCTCACATGGCTTGGTGTGGAGGTTCAAGACTGAGACAGGGTCAAGGCCTTGCTAGACGATTCCCACCTTCTGAGGCGGCTACTGAGATGTGGGGTCTGCTGGTGACCTGAACACAGAATTTCCCCAGGATATGTAGGGAATAAAGGTTGTAGTGAGAGATAAAGAAATTGGAGATCATTTTAGGCCTTGCTTCAGTTCACAGACTGCACCCAAGCCCTGAGAATGTGCATCTTCACAGAGCTGGCCTGTGTCACTCACTACAGCTGTGTCAACCAGAGACACTGAGTTTTGTCACAGAGATTCTCAGGATGAAGCAAAAACCTGCTTTGGGGATATGGGTGGAAGTTATAGTGTGTGTGTGTGTGTGTGTGTGTGTGTGTGTGTGTGTGTGTGTGTGTGTGTGTGTTGTGGGGAGTATTAGTCATCTGTAGATACATAATCAGTCCTCTGGAGTCTTCACCAAAGGCATGACCAGAAAAGACGGGTATTACCATGATGTAAACCTAGAGAAAAGTTCACACATCAGATGCTTAAACAAGCAAGAGAAAGAATTAGAAGTTTTGACAAAAATGATCTCTAAGTCTCTGAGAAGTAACACAGGCGACTGTTGTCGTCTGCATCCACAGGTGATGGCTCTGTACACAGATGGCAAAGCTAGCAGAAGACTGTGACTTTATCACTCAGCTGCAAGGACTCAGATTCTGGGGCTTTAGAGTTGACTTAGGGGCTGGAGCAATGGCTCAGGGGTTGTCAGGATTCGCTGCTTTTCCAGAGGTCCGAGGTTTAGTTCCTAACACCCATTTCAGGTGGTCACAACTGCCTATAACTCCAGCTCCCAAGGACCTAGTGCTCTCTTCAGGCCTTCATGGACAGACACAAACACACACACACACACACACACACACACACACACACACACACACACACACACACAGAGAGAGAGAGAGAGAGAGAGAGAGAGAGAGAGAGAGAGAGACGGGGAGACAGAGACAGAGACAGAGACAGAGAATTTTTAAAAGATATTTTTAAAAAACAACTTCAAAATTAAAATTAGTTTTGAACTAGCGAAGCTAGAAGATTGATTTTGATTTCTTGGGCTTCCAATCTGTCTCTGCCTGAAGCCAGAGAGGCTCAGAGCGACCCCAGACAAGGAGCTGCAATGACGAAGCACACACCCTGGTGTCTTTATCCTTCACCACACCTGCAGAGATTTTGGCAAATACACAATTGTGGTCTCTCCGTGCTGCTGGTTTGCATCATAGCCATTTTTTGCTCCTACATACAGATCAGCTGAAGCAGAAGTGCTTGCTTAGACTCAAAACCTTTTTCATCTTCCCTTTCTGCTAACTAGGAATTTTCTTCAATTGTATTTCTACGTCACTGGCTCCTTGCATCCCTGCTTATGTCTGTATACCTTGTCCAAACAAACACACTTGAAAAGATAGAGAAATGTGTTTGGCAAAGCTCAGAGCATCCCCTAACAGAACTTAAGACAGCCTCCTGCTTTGTTTTGGCAGCTCGTGAAGGGTGCCAAATGTGTCTAGTCTGGCAGCGGATGAAAGACAGTGGCTCTTACATAACAAAGTTTAAATCGTCAATGGGGCAGGGTAGAGATATCCAGGTTTCCTTTGTGTTTGGCGAGGAATTTTAAAAGACAAGGGGAAAAGTCTGCTTGACTGGGTTTGTTTTGCCTCTGAACTGCAGAATTGTATAAGCCTATCTATATCCCTTATCTTGGTTTTCACAGGCAAGTTTGGGTCTGTTCCTACCCCGTTAGCTTCTGTCCGTCCCTCAAGCGTGTGCTCTCCCCATCTCGGGTCTTGTTGCACCCTCTCTGTTCTGCATGGAAGATTCTCTCACCAGAGATCAGCATCCTTCCCCTTCCCCATTGGTCCCCAGAGCACACTCCCTGGGCATTTGCCCAACCGTGACTCCAGGCCGCCATCTTCTGTCCCCTGGCCTTGTTTTATCTCTCCCTGGAACCCATTCTTCCCGTCATCTGAAATTCTTATGTGTTTGTGTCATGTTTATCGTTAGCTACCTTCTGAAATATGTAATTGAGTATTGGTGTCACCCACCCTTGAACCAGCAGCTAAAGTACAGAGGTGGGCAAGTGAGCGAATGGGCACTCGGATGGACAAATGGGTATGTGGTTGGATAGACGGATGGATGAGACAGAAGACAGCAAGAATGTTGTCAGTCCTGTCAAGTGCTCGCCTGTCACCTCATGGACCTTCCAGGACATGTGTGCTTGGATGCTTTTCTTCTTTCGGCAAGTTCACCTTG
The DNA here is from genome assembly GCA_028551405.1 of Uromys caudimaculatus. NCBI lineage: Eukaryota > Metazoa > Chordata > Mammalia > Rodentia > Muridae > Uromys > Uromys caudimaculatus. The sequence continues at coordinate 27,517 of JAPYYD010001683.1, read as the reverse complement.
TACATTATGTCAATTGCTTAATCCTATTGAGGACACCAGATCATACACTAGTCTTCCTCCCTGTCAAGTTCCCAAGGGCAGAAACATCTAATTAAAGGCCACGATGGCTGTAATCATTAATTCACTCTTATTGCCATGATATTTTATGGATATGTCTCATGAAAAAAAATTTTTTTTTTTTTTTTTTTTTACCAACTCTATGGCCATAAATAAGTAAGCTAGGGTTGGTCAGATGGTTCAGCTGCCACCAAGCCACCACCACCTGTACCTGCCACCAAGCTTGATGACATCCCTGGGACCTACGTGGTAGAAGAGAACAAACTCTGTCTTCTTTTTTTTGGTTTTTTCAAGACAGGGTTTCTCTGTGTAGCCCTGGCTGTCCTGGAACTCACTCTGTAGACCAGGCTGGCCTCGAACTGAGAAATCCACCTGCCTCTGCCTCCCAAGTGCTGGGATTAAAGGTGTGCACCACCACTGCCCGGCTGTCCTCTGTCTTCTACACACACACTGACACACACACACACACACACACACACACACACACACACACACACACTACAAATGTAAAATCAAAATAAGTAAGTTGCGCAGGGCCAGGGTTTGGATACAGTCTCTGTCTTCCAAGCCCACACCCTGTAGGTTTTCAGTGACCCTCATCAGGGCCTATGCTAATCTTAGAGGTCTGCCATGTATTTGTCAAGTAAATGAAACCTAGAAACGCTGTCTCTTCCTGTTTCTTAGTTATCATTTGAGCTAATAAACATTATTTACTTACAGCATTCTAAATGTAAATATGGGTTTTCTATAGAGTGCATAATCCATGTCATTTCTACGTGTAATCAGCCTGTCATAAAGCACCCTCTTAAACTAACAGCACTTCATAGATGACTTGATGCCCCTTAGGCCCGCTCTCTGTCTGTCCATCTGCCTGCTCTCTCTCTCTCTCTCTCTCTCATCTGTCTGTCTGTCTGTCCATCCATCCATCCATCTGCCTGCCTGCCTGTCTGTCTGCGTGCATGTTTCAGTGTTTAACCTCTGGTTCATTCTCTCGGGAGTCATCCACTTTGTTTCTGGGTTTTTTTTGTTTTTGTTTTTAAAAGATTTATTTTATTTATATGAGTACACTGTAGCTGTCTTCAGATACACCAGAAGAGGGCATGGGATCTCATTACAGATGGTTGTGAGCCACCATGTAGTTGCTGGGAATTGAACTCAGGACCTTTGGAAGAACAGTCAGTGCTCTTAACCGCTGAGCCATCTCTCCAGCCCCCTTGTTTCTGGTTTTTGAGGCACAGTCTCCCACTAGGACCAGGGCCCACTAAGTTGGCTAGACTGGCCAGCTAGCAAGCTCCTGTCTCAGCTTCCCCGGTGCTGAGATTGTAAGAGGTACATCCTATGTCTCTTCACATGGGCTGGGATTCAGAGTCAGCTTCTGCAGGTGTGATGAGCACTTTCCTCTTACTTTCTCATAGGACAAATGTGTTAGTAAAAGTTCGCCAGCTACTAAGTCCTGTGAATGTGCTAAAGCCCTTTTTTTATGCCTAACACCACACTTTCCTACTAAGGTAAAGTTTGTACCAAGGAGACATCACAGTGGCCATAGGTGGGAATTTTGTGTAGAAAAGACAAAGAAGAGGCCTAAAACATCACCATGTTGGCATTCTTCTGCATGGCTTGTCATGCCCCATGTCTCCTGGGCCAGCCTTTGTGATCTGTATGGCCAGGTGTGTTGTGTTGCTCAGGTAGACACGGGAGCAGAAGCTATTACCAACCTGTGGATTTCATGTTCTGAGCTGGCTTAGAACTCTAACTTCAAGTTGAGTTGAGGCAGGCATTTTTGTTGCAGGCCTGCCCAGGGGCCTCAGCAGGAGAGGTACACTCATGGTTTCTCAGACTGGAGATGGCACCCCGTGGTGGCTTGTGGGGTACAGGTCTCCTGTCTAACAGCAGGATGAATAGAGCAGAGGTGGCCAACTTGTCAGGTCCATGGTATGAAGGTGCTGTCCTTGGCAACTAACCAAGTTTTGCCCATGTTCAGGACTAACCTAGCTGGTTCCCTTGTGCCTGGGTGGGGGATGTGGTCATCAGGATGGTGAGACCAGGCAGTTCAAGGATGTCTAGGAACTCAGAAGGCTCCCACCAGCCTTGGACAGGACCAGGGAGAAAGCAAAGAGCGCTTACTGTGGCTTGCATTGAGGAATCTGTACGTGAGCCTGACACCTTATCCAATCCAGCTTCTCCCTCCTTCACAAAAACCCATGAACCAATTACCATCTCTGAGTAGACTGGAATCAGAAGGACATGCAGGATACTCAAATGCTATTTGAAAAGTTGTTATAAAAAGTTAAAAATCAGGATTAAGAGTGTAGCTCAGTGATAGAGCACCTTCCTAGTGTGTACCACAGAAACAAAAAATCACAAGTGAGATTTTCTTTCTAGCGTGTAAGTACTGACTAATAAATACATTCTGTGAAGTGTGGTTGAACTGACCATGATACCATTAGAAACGGTTTCTGAGTTCAGTTGTCTGCTCCTGGCACCCCAGCAGAGTCGTTTGATATTTGAGATCTTGTGTGGTCTCAGTTTATTTATGCCAACCTGGGCTATCAGAAATTGAAACGTTGTGGCTAGCCTGTTCCCAGACTGAACCTTGTTCCAGCCTGAATGATGGCTTCTTTACCACCATCTCTAAGCCCAAGGTGATTTCTGCTCAGGACCTGTAGAAGTACCAGATCAGGGAAGTTTTACAGATTTAATGCAGTCTAACCTCCAGAGAGCCAAGAACCAAGAGCCAGGAAAAACAAATGATTGGCCAAAGAACCCCACTAAGGAAGCAGCCCATGGCTCAGAGCCAGAGCTGACCTGAGGGCACTAGACTTCAGGGCTTTCTCCCCTCTTCCCTCTCCAAGCTGCCCACTCTAATGACCTGTCTACTTACTGTACAAATAAACACAACTCCCACCAAAGTCTTCCAGGATATCTAAGCCATGATGTGAACACACAATGCTGGGTACTCACTGCAGAAAGTCTAGTGGGCGTTCAAGCTTTGCTCAAACCCTGACTTCATAACATCTTCACTTACGAACTTTTCTTTCTCATCATTTCTTCTCTTTCACCATCTTAAAGCAGCTGAGTCTTCATATGCATCCTGGAAGATTCCCAGTGATGGTCCAAGCACTCCAGTCACCACCCAATCAGCTTCTAGCAGTTGTCTTTAAAGTCTTGCTTTGAGACGATCTCCTGCTAATGTCAGGAGCTAGACCCATAAAGTCTCACCAATATGACTGCCCAAACATGAACTGGACAGAGATGATAGCGGTGAACAGGAAAAAGCCCACGAGGTGTCAGCCTTAAAATTGTAGACAACTGAGGAAAGCCAGGAGGGGAGAAGTGATCTTCCCCTGGGGAAGAAAGAGCACACGAACTGGTTGTCCAGTGCCAAATGATCAGCCTTGAAAACATACATATAAGTAACTTTATATGAATAAAAAAGTTATATGTAAATATATATTTATATAGATAGATATGGCCACACAAATATGTGCATAACAACAATTAATTTAAAAAGAGGCCATAGATTTGAAGTGGGGGTGGTTATACAGGAGGATTTAGAAGAAGAAAAGGTAAGGGAGAAATGTTGTAATTAAATTATAATCTCAATTTTTTTAAAGCTTAAGAAAAAAAAGTCTTGTGGAATGGGTATTTAGTGTCACCCCAGACAGAGTCATTGACTGATTGGAGTCTTGCTGAATCTGAAGTCACATCAACTTGGGCTATAATTCTAGCACCGGAGGGTGGTGCAGAGGTTGTGATTCTGAGGCCAGTCTGGCTTGCACAGGGAGACTATGTCTCAAAAACAACACGACAGTAAAGTGACATAAATAAGTGAATGAGTCCATCTCACAGAGCCGAGAGAGGCTGGACGGCACGGACTTTCTGAGATGGGCCGTTAGAAAACCCTTCCAGCCCTCCGACCTTGCTCTGTCTGGCCTTGTCAAACCGGCTGCATTCGGGCCAAAGCGGATACCATGTAATAAACGGATGAGGCTACATCTGCTAGAGCTTACTGACAAAAAGAGAAGGTCAGCCAGAGCTTGCACAGAAGTCTGCCAGTGTTGCCATAGGGTGGAAAGCAAGTGTCCCATAGTCACCCACAGCCCCAGTCCCCAGGGCTGCCTGTGGAGAGTTTAGTCTCTGATGCTAATGGCATGTTTCAAAGAGTTTACAGGTATGGGGCTCAGTCACATACATTTCGCCCTATAAAATGTGTGGTCTATATTTTCTCCTGTTTTCTCTGCACAGACACACATATAGGAGAGATTTTTGTTTCTGTTTATTTTTATGGTGGTTGTTGTTGAGACACAGTTTCTCTCTGTAACAGCCTGCCTGGAACTTGCTACATAGACCAGACCGACCTCCTGCCTCTGTCTCCCACATGCTGGGATTAAAGGAGTATGCCACCATGCCTGGCTCATTTTTTTTTTTAAAGTTTTGACTTATGTATGTATATCTGTGTGAGTATACGCATGAGACCAGAGGCATCAGATCTCTCTAGAACTGTCTACAGGCAGTTGAACTGCCCAGCATGGACACTGGGAACTGAACTTGAGTCTTATGCACACTGAGCTCTGGACCATCTGTTTAGCCCTTTGCTTCTGAGGCAAGGTCTTACTCCAGAACCTAGGCCTCCTCGAGTTCATAGACATCCTCCTTGTCAGTCCCCTCCATACTGGGTGACAGACTCGAGCCCCCACACTAATATACTTTTCTGTGGAAAGACCAGATTGGCTGTTGAACTATGTATCCATGTACTCATGTGCCCATGGCTAAGTATACATTGGTGACATTCTTTTTGTTGTCATGTTTTAACATCAACAAATGCAAAGAGATAGTATACATGTAGCTAAGTCCTGGCAGACAGCAAGAGGTACTGTCTCCTTTGCATACTGTCCCGTGTATCTGGGTGACAGGCTGTGTTAACCTGTCCAGCATTTCATGTGTCCGTAGGATTGTTGCAACCCAACTTTCTGCCAGCCCGGCACCCATTATGCAGCAAGTTAAGAACTGATTTTGTATAGATATGAAGATTTTAGGCCAGTGTTAAGTTTAGCACCATGATCGAGTTATGAAGCAATTCTGTGAAATCTTGAAAATCCCAAGTGTTTTTTGTGCTGGCACAGAACACAGTCACAGTGAATAAACAGAGACCCACCGCACATAGTGTGCCTGTCCTTGGTAGCTTGTGTAGTTGCCGGTACCTTGTATAGGTTTCCTAGGCCTGTCGTGACAGATTACCATGAATGTGGTGGCTAATGGCCACAAGGTAGTCTGTCAGAGTTCTGGAAGCCAGAAGTTTGGAATCAAAGTTGTGGTGCCTTCGGGAGGCTCTCTGGAAAGCCCGTTCTATTTCCGTCTCCCAGCCGTGGGGTCCTGCGGTTTTGGCATTCATGCCTTGGAGACCACAATATCGTCTTTGCCTCTGTCTTTACCTAGCCTCCTCTCTGGGCTCTGGGGTTATTCTTCTTGTTTTGTTCCATAAGAACCTAATACATTTAGAATCTTCTGCAAAGGAAGGTCTTGGCTCCAAATCTCTACAGTGCCTCTCCTGCTAAGAAGGTTAAGCATACCTCAAGGAGCACCGTTCCAGTGAATGCCCTCTTCCTAAAATCCCAGGGCTCTTTCCTTAGGGTTCTTGTCCCCTGGGAGAGGAAAGGGGCTAGGGCCCCTTCTTATCCAAACAGGCAGCCCCACTCTTTGAGGCAAAAACCAAGCACTAGGCCTGACATCTGCTTTTCGTCATTTGCGAGGCTGAGATAAATCACTGAGAAGCAACATCGGGAACTGCAAAGCTTCTAGGAATGGCCTCAGCAGTCATGCAGAATGATCTGCTAACAAGAAAAGAGTCTGCATAGCCTGTGGCCGACCAGGAGGAAACAGACCAAGGAAACACTTCTGGTTTGGATTAACAAACAGTGTTGGCTTTTCTGAGTTCTAAGCTGCCCTTCCCACTGCTTGGGGCCTCGTGTGTTCCTTAGCCTGTGGCGCCTCCGTAACTCTAACCCCAGCCTTCCTCTTACGAGGGTCCTCTCTCATCATTTTGAGTTCATCACACCAACTAATCCATCAGCTCTGAGTCCAAATAAAGTCACTTTGGGAAGTACCAGGGTTCTGGGGTCCAGTTGGTCACTTTGGGGGTACTGGGGTTTAGTTGATCACTTTGGGAGGTACTGGGGTTTAGTTGATCACTTTGGGAGGTACTGGGGTCCAGTCGGTCACTTTGGGGGGTATTTGGGTCTAGTTGGTCACTTTGGGGGGTACTGGGGTCCAGTCGGTCACTTTGGGAAGTACTGGGCTCCAATCAGTCACTTTGGGGGTACTAGGGTCCAGTCAGTCACTTTGGGAGGTACTGGGGTTCAGTCGGTCACTTTGGAGAGTACTGGGGTCCGGGACTGAGTGCAGTACATAACATCAGCAGAAGCAGAGGAAGGGAATTTACAGGGACAAGCTGCTGAGGGAAAGCTGCCACCAAGCGGGCTTTCTCTCTCTGCTCTACTGGTTTCCCTCTGTGTACCACTCACATTCACTGCTGCCAGTCAGAGCTGTCCAGCCCAGAACCTCTCTACTGTACAGGAGCCACACCCCAACCCCAGCTTGCATGTCATGAGCAAGACTCCTTGAAATGTCATTTGCCCAGCACTGAACCATTGACCATAAGATAGCCTACGGTCAGGAGTGGCAATTTCTATTTCTGGTTTGGGAGAAGATGGACTCCTTCAAGAAGCAGGTTGGCCTTCACGTCATTGGGGGGCTTGGGAGCTCAGCTTATCTGGTCTACTGCACAAGGACATTCTCATCCCTTCTGAAGCCCTTGTCTTAGCTCACCTTTCAAGTGACTTTTTGAGGCTCTTATCTTCCACCCCTTGCTGCATGAACCACACCAAGCTGCTGTCCAGTTCTGGGGATGGTCTCAGAAGTTCCATTTCTCTGCAGGGTCGGCACATTTGCATCCATACAGTGACTAGCAATGTAATCTTCAGTCCCTACGATGCCATGATTGGCAGACTTCAGTAGAGGGATGACAGACAGACCTCAGCGGCAGGGATGACAGACAGACCTCAGTGGCAGGGATGACAGACCTCAGCAGCGGGGATGACAGACAGACCTCAGCGGCAGGGATGACAGACAGACCTCAGCGGCAGGGATGACAGACAGACCTCAGTGGCAGTGGCAGGGATGACAGACAGACCTCAGCGGCAGGGATGACAGACAGACTGCAGTAGCAGGCCCTTTTGGCCTCTTGCCTTCCTTTCCAGATTGAATCTTTTGAACTTCCCAGCAGGAGTGCATTAGTTGTAGCCTTAGTCTGAAGTGCTGCCCTGTGACCTGGGGGAACCCCTCTTCACATACTTTGAGTGTGCTTTTGTGTGTGTTTCCTGTGGACCCCCAAAAGAGACACTGTTTGATTTCAACTTAAAAGTTTCTTCAGGGAATGAGGAGGTTTGCTTGTGAGAAGGAATGTGTTGTTCCTGCAGAGACAGAAGCTCATGGCTTACAACTACCTATAACTGCAGCTTCAGGGGATCCGAAAGCCTCTTCTCTGTGGCCTCTGTGGGCACCTGCACACACACACACACACACACACACACACACACACAATTTAAAACAAAAGAAATTTAAGTGCAAAAACGGCCAAAACAAATCAAAACACTCATTTCATTTATTATTTATATTTGCCTTTAGCCAACATCAGAAAATATTTGCATCCACTCAGTCAACTGTGAGCAGCTTTAGGAAAGACACCTGAGGAGACTAGCCTGCATGAATCCCAGCTTGTCTTAGGGAAGTATGGTGGGAAGCCATTTTCAAATATGGCTGTCTTGCAAATTTGTGCCATGACCACAAAAATACATCTAATAGCTAGCTAGAATCGACTAAGGCGTGCATGAGTCCCGCCCCTCTCCTTCTCCCACCCTCTCTCCTTCCCCTCCCCCACTCCTCTTCCCCTTCTCCCTCTCCTTCAAGGACAGTTTCTTGGGAGCTTTGAATTCCTCATTATTCCTGGAAAACTCAGTAATGTTGACACTCCTTGGTTCTCATTTAACACTTCTTTCACCCCTGACTAACCTAGGGTACCCTTTGCTCTTACCAACCACAGAAACTAGAGAGTGGCTTTGAATGCCTGTTACCAGGGAGCAAGCCAGCGTGCAAGCCAGCGTGCAGAATGAGCTGGTCTCTGCTGGTCCTTTACTGTAGGAAGGGGTGAGCTGAAGTGTGTCAACTTGAAATTGCTGGGACTGGTGTGAACCAGCTGGGAGTAAGCAGAGTGTGAAAGGCAGGAGCGCGGTGTTGCCTACCACAGGATATTGCTTTTAATGATAATTATTTTTGCTTGACCCTGAAATAAAGCTAATTTCTTCCTATTGGGAGCCATGAGAGTATGCACTGGGGACATGACGTTTGTCTCTGAAGACAGCTACTTTTTTTAATGACTGATATTCTCTCTTCTTTTACTATGCCTTCTTTATTTTTTTTTTCTAACTAAATGTATTATGTTTATAAGTTAGTTTGGGGGTTTGGTGTGGTCTGGTTTGCTGAGGAAAAGGGGGATGGAGGTGGAGTGATGTCGGTGGTATCTTCTTACCTGTGAGGCAAGGGAAAGGGAGAACCTCACGAGTTCTGACACATACAGTCAGAAACCCAGAATCCTGCTGTCTAAAATCTCATCTTACAAGACCCAAAGTCCTCCCTGACCCCTGAGTAGTGGTTAGCCATGTTCCCACCTCTTGCCAAGGTGAGGGACACATGCTACATGTGACTGTGACTGTCAGAGGCTGAGCCATCTCCCTGGCCCCCTGCCACACTCTCTGGCCTCAGAACAGGCTCTATCATCCAACCAGAGCTTCCTGCACACTTACTATTCTATATATTAGGTTAGCAAAGGTGAGTAAGATTCCTGCCTAAGGCTCTAGCTGCTGGATGGGGGAGGGGCGCATGCAGGAGGTGGGCAGGTGGGCATGCAGGCATGTAGGCAGGAGGGCAGGTGGGCAGACAGGCAGGTGAGCGGGCAGGCAGGCCCATGGGCCCCAGAGGACACACACAACAGACTATTGGATTATATAGAATGTGGCTTGCTTATTCACAATGTATACATTGCTTTAGATGGTAACAGAGGTTTTTTTCCTTAGGTCACTGGTTTTGGCTCTCTTCATCTCCAGGTAGCATTGGGTGAATCCTTTCTTTCAGGCCTCTGCGTTTAATAGACTCATTAGTCTTAGAATGAGTAGCTCCCCTCCAGCAAGGCTCGCTGGAGCCATCTTGCACTCAGCATGGCTGGCCTGCAGCAAGGAAGCAGTAACAGCCTTTTTTTGTTCTAATTAGACAGAAGGAAATTGACTTCTCTTAGATAGGGTGTGTCCGGGCCTCTGTGCTCCAGGAGGATGCTGGGAGAGCATCTGTCCACTTGAGATGATTTGATGGCAAGAGAGGCATGGCACTGGAGTCAAGTGCGTGGCAGAGAGAAGCCTGTGGGTCCCTCAGAAAGGGATGTTTATTTCTGATGCACACAGACAGTTCATCTGTCAGCTGGGAGTGGGGAGTGTACTCCAGACGTGGCCTGTGTGTTACATATGGGAAGAATTAGGATTGTTCTTTGCCAAGAAACACACTAGGAGCAAAATTCCAGGAAGCAGTCTATTCTAGCAAGAGTTGAAGGTGGTATGTAAAGAATTTTAAACAGGAAAATGTAGCTTAGAATAGACTAAGATCCCACGCTGATTGGGTCGTATAGGATGCTCGTAAATCTTCCATTCTGCCATTGCCTTGTGGTCGGCTTAGAACTTTTCTCAGCGGTGAAATTACAGGTCATTATTACTCGGATGTACAGTTCATTCCCTAGCAAAGACTTAGTCACGGACACTTGTCCTACGCTAGCTGATTGTATCACGATGGCTATTCGGTTATAAAAGGCACGCGCCTTAATTTAGTAGAAGTCATCAAAGGAATGTGTAATACACGGCGTGGATGGACTGATGATAGGAGTTCAGGTCACTGTATGGCTGGAGTAACTGCATGTTGCAGGTGTTCTGAGGAGGAGGGAAAGGAGTTCCACGGAAGAGAGCTCCTGAGCCCAGGTGGTGTTTTCGTTGAGCTTGTAGCTGCCTTTTTGGGAGAATGAGGATGGTCAGATGAGTATTTGTAGAGCATGTTAGAAATGGATCCTCTCCTCGGGATGGTGGAAACAGCCTGTGACTTCACGATGTACCTTGTGACCAGACTGGGTCTGCGGATCAGCAATTTAGAAACTACAGATTCGAATTAAACATGTTAGCAAGTGTCAGACTGATTTCTGGGGGTGGGGAGTGACTTGGAAGTAACCTAACGGATGTATAAAGAAGAGATTTAATTTAATCTGGCTGTTTTCACAAAAATGTTATGGTTTACAAAAAAAAAAAAAAAAAAAAAAATTAGCCAGGTCGCTGAAATACAGCAAGTGTGTTTCTTGCTATCATAATGTATATTCACACAAGTTGGTGGTTTAAAGTCTAAATATTATTATTTTTTAAAGAGGTAAATGGTAAATTTTACATGACATATTTTATACATGGCCATTTTTTAATGACTGGGTACGTTTTTAGTAGGTCAGACACAAGTGGTCCAGACAGTGGGTCTGAGTCTTGCCTTTGCTACCCTGGGTCATGAAATAGCCACCTTTAACTTATACGAAGTGTATAAATGTTCATTCCCAGCCACCTTGCCCCTGCTGTATCATAACCAGAAGTGCAGCCTAGTGCTGTTGTGAAGCTAAGGTGCGCATCCTGCTGTGTGTGTGAGCTGTGTAGATGCTTCCTCAGGAAATAAATGAAACCTGGCCAGTTTGTTTCTTTAGCATTTCATTTTAACATACAAATAATTTTAAATTTTTGTCTTAAAAATTTATACACCAGCAGTTTGGACAAAGCCTTAAGCAAATTGTATATTACTGATCTCACGTAATAAGGAAGTAGACATTATGTCCATGCCAGCAAATACGTGTCAACGGTATTTAGAACAGAGGTTAGGAAGTGACTGTGCTTATGAGGTCCAGCCCCACCATCTGTTTTTGTTTGGCCTGTGAGCTAAGAATGGTCGCTATGTTTGAGTGGTTTTCAAAATCACATTTCATGATACACAAAAGTCTTATGAAGTTAAGATTTGCATGTCTATAAATAAAGACTCATTGGAACACACACAAAAAATTAAGCTGGTAGCATTGGTACTTTATTACATGGAATGGGTTGTTTTTACAAAAAAAAATATGTACAGCATCTATAAACCCTTTTTTTTTTTTTTAAAGATTTATTTATTAGATGTAAGTACACTGTAGCTGTCTTCAGACACACCAGAAGAGGGCATCAGATTCCATAACAGATGGTTGTGAGTCACTATGTGGTTGCTGGGAATTGAACTCAGAACCTCCGGAAGAGCAGTCAGTGCTCTTAACCACTGAGCCATCTCTCCAGCCCCCATCTATAAACTCTTGAAATACAGATATGAATAAGACAACATTCTTGCTGCCAAGAAGATCAAGTCCAAAGGAGAAAATGTTAATTAGCCAGCAGATGTAATTTATTACATTATATAACTGGTGTGTGCTTTGAGTTGATGCATGTAAAAGATGTATTGAGGCCAAGAAGCAAATACGTATTTATCAAAGGGAATGCTCGAGGTGCATGTTTTAATCCCAGCACTTTTGAGGCCAGCCTGGCCTACATAGGGAGTTTCAGGACAGCCAGGGCTACAGTCAGACCCTAGTTTTAAAATAAGGAAAGGAAGTTTCGAAACCAAGATGAACCTTAGCATCCCTCAGAATCTTTGCGTGTGTGCGTGTGCACATGCGCGCGCACACACATGCATGTGTGTACAAGTATGCATGTGGGCACATGCATGGAGAGGCCACAGGTCAACCTCATATGTCCAGGATTACAAACACATGCTGTAGTTACCCAGTTTGTTCTCCGAGTCACAGAGACTTCAGAGTGCAATGCATGGGGAGACACTGGTCATGGGCACATTGAGGTGAGGCAAAGCCCACGTGTCCAGGTATGCAGGGTATGTTCATATCGAGTAGACAGTGAAGCCTAGGCCAGGTCGCAGATGTTGTTGAATGCTGGCCAGGAAGTATAACTTCCGTCAGCAGACAAAGGGAATACGTCATACTCTCGATCCACACAGTATTGGCACCCATGTGGTATTTAATACAAATTGACCCATTGTTTCTAAGGCAGAAGGTCTTGAGCTAGGCATGTCGGGTGACCTGAGGACTAGAAATGGTGGAGGCTGGGAGCTGACCAGTTCAACAAAGGGCCCAGGTCCCCTCACCTCTCGATAGAACGAACTCTTGCTGCTCTGGGACACGAGGATCACAGAGAGTAGGGACTGGTACTTGGTAACTGCAGGACTTTATCATACCTGCGCACTGAGCCCTTTATCACATGGCCCCTCCACACTGCCTATCCTACACTTCATAAGTGTGATTACATGGTCCTGGTTTTACCCCTGTAGGGTCCCTAGGTTGTAAGATCTGCAGCCATTTCCTCCTCTTGCTCTCCTTAAGTTCCTCTGAGTATTCTCCATAAGAACCGATTCTCATTATAAACTCCACCATCATGGAAGACAGCAATTTCGGGGCTTCACCTTGCCCATCTAGAAAATGGGGACAGTGGTGCGTCCTTGCTGTTCTTATCAAATGGAGCTGCCATGAGCATCTATTAAAGCATGTATTAATTTCTTTTCGGTTGTGATCAAAATATCCCAACAAAAAGCAGCATTCGTGAGAAGAGCTCATTCTGGCTTACGGTTTTAGGTGGTTTTAGGTAAGAGTCAGCCGTGGTGGACAAGGCATTGGACAAGAGAGAGAGGGAGAGGGAGGGGGACTGGGAGGAGGAGGGAGGGAGGGAGAACAGGAAGTGGACCTCAAAGCCCAATCCCCACAAAGCCCAATCCCAGTGACGTACTTCCTCCAGCAAGGCTCCGCCTCCTTAAAGGTTCCGAAACTTTCCCAAACAGCAGCAGCCGCAGTAGCTGCTGCTGGGGACCAACTTTTAAACACATGAGCCTGTGGGGCCATTTCTATTCAAACCACAACAAGGAGAGACGCGAAAATACTTCTTAGACTGAAGGATAGAGATCTAAATACTAGCTGTTGCTACTGCCGCAGGTGTGTGGGCTGTGCGATTTTCAATTACACGGTGCAGCCGCTGGCTCAGGGACAGTGTAAAGCCACTCAGCCCACAGTGTGTCTTTATTTAATTTACATTAGCTGCAAGTATAGATGTCTATTCATATCGTTTATTAACGTCATTGTTTCTCACAGACATAGAATTGTGTACTAGAAGGTTTTGCTTGGGGTCTCTAGTTCATCTATCAGATGCTACAAACATGCCTAAGAAATGGACCGAGTGAGCCCAAGGTCTCACACATCGACCTAGGCCTCTTGGACACTGTGGTTTCTTCCTTTACTATTGTGGTCATCTCCTGCAACAGGCTGTATTAGTGACGTGTTCTTCCTACATGTGTGAACAAATATTTTAGCATAGTGGTGTGCTACGCTGTGCCGTGGAGTGGTGTGGATGGTGAGACACTATGTGGTTGCTGGGAATCAAACCCAGGTCCTCTGGAAGAGCAGTTGGTGCTTAACCACTGAGCCATCTCTGCAGCACTCAAATATCATCTCTAAGGGGCCTCGGCATCCAGGCTGAGCAGTGGGGAATCATCCCCAAGGCTTCGCCTGTACTTCCTGTAGGGTAGCTCCTTCTTTGGGCTTTCACTGTCTTTGTGTCATGGGGGCAATACCTAGCATTGACTCCATGCCTGTCATTTTACCAGCATGTGGTAAGATGCATTTACTTCCGGAGTCAGATGATGGTCTCTTTCCTGTGGGCACAGTACAGGCCTCCCTCACTCCAGGGTGAAAGGTCACAGTGCTACATCACCACACAATGGAAGCCAGAGCTCCCAAAGCATTGGACCACGATGTAGCTTGAGCTGTCTCTGGTGTCAGGATCCAGTAGGCCACTGTTTCACCTCTGGAATGTCCCCTTGTCTCCTGAGTCTGTTGTAGCAGGTGGAGGGTGGGATAGCCACTTGCATATCCTGGCCTCATCCCCAAGGCCTGCTCTTCAAGGGGAATCCAGAGAACTTGAGGCTGGACAGGACCCACCCAGCATGCAGAAGTCTGGAATGTGAACTGAGTCTGTCCCTGTAGGATACAGAAGCATGTCCATTGTCATCCAAAGGTGAACCTTGCTTAGCTTTACATGTTCCGTGGGGCATCACCAAGAAGCTCCAAGGACCCTGACTCCTATCATCCATGCCCCTTCCTTCTTTGATCTGTTTTTTTTTTCCCCCCTCCAATTATTTCTTCCTCCTAACTATTGGAACTGAGAGCCAGTGGCTGCTGGGAGCTCCCTCCTGCTCCCAGTGTACTGTGGGATCTGCAGAGTTCGTGCAGCAGGTTGTTTGTGAAGGGAGTGAAAGTCTGGTCACAGTGGGAGAGGATATCAGAGGAGGATGTTTTTAAAAGCAAGCTGTGTTTTTCTGACTCTCCAGCCTTGGTTCCCGCCCTGAAGGCTCCTCTAACCCTGGGGACGAAGACAAAATATTTTTAGTCTGATAGTATTCGGTAGGCAGCCAAGAACTGAACCGTCTGTCCTCCACTCTGGAGAGCTCAGTGGAATGGTTTTAATGGAAGTAACTTGGAAGGTGTCACACAGCTCCACAGCCAGGCTGTTCTGTGGAGAGCTTGGTTGTTACGAAGCCCTCAAGGCCGAGTAGAGTAGAGAGGCAGAGACGGAAAAGACCAGGGTGGGAGGGGACATTTGTGATCCCTGGGAGAATGTTCCCCACACGGATGTCACAGAATTGGAATGTACTTTCGAGATAGCAACTTGGCAAAGAAAAGCAGTTGACAAACAGGCCCACACCCAGTTGTTAGACTCAATGGGGGCTACCTATTGGCTGTACATTGTGTGACAAGTTTAAATATTTAAAAATTTTAAAAGTCCACCTTCTCAGGCATTCGCCTGTTTAAAAAGCTATCACTGAGTGATAAATGAAGGAGACCTGTTCCTCTGTCTGCCCTACGTCTGCCGGAAGCCTCATATAACCAAATACATCAGCGTAGCACATGGCTCCTGAGCCTTGTCCAGCAATGGTTTCCCTCAAAGCAGGAGAGGACTCTGAGAGGACCCTTCAGGTGGCTGCAATTGTGCAGTCTGACCCCACGTGGCTCTTGTGTTGGGAAGGGGACCAGAAATGAGATCATACGTAACCAGAAACCTTCAGTTTTTGCCCTTGCACAAGGCACAGAAATGATCCAATTTGGCTTAGATTTCGAAATGTTGAGCTTAAAAGCAAATGTCTTCTGGTGTTAAAAAAAAAGGATATGAGACCTTTGACCTTGAATACAGGATATGGTCTGAGTTAGGAAAGCGGCCTACTGGGGTGTTCATGGTTCCTTCCCTGGAATCACACTAATATTTACCACAAGCAGAGCCTCAGAACCAACGTAGCCTCTTGCTCAGTGTGGACAGCGACATCCCGCTGGACTCCAAAGCTTGCTATCATCAGCGCAATTCCCTGAAGAGGAAATTCGTTTCAGCCATGGTGCCACAGGCCTTTAGTCCCAGCAGTCAGGAGTAGAGGCAGGTAGGGCTCTGTGAGTTCAAGACCATCCTGGTCCACATAATAAGTTCCAGGCCAGCCAGGGCTACTCAGTAAGACCCTGTGTCAACATAAATGGATACATAAAATTAGAGTTTGAGTGTTTAGGAGAAGAAAAATCCCCACAGGGCACCAGGGGCTTTGCAGCCTAGTTTCTTTGTGTCATATTATTCAGAGGTGAATTTATAATATTAATAAATAATTAGCATTCCTTTTATATATGTACTAACCTAGCAAGCTAGGTGGAATGAATGCTTTTACAACCTTTTAGCATCATGGGACAGGCAGCTTTTAGTAGACTGAGGTGTTTTTATAGTAGCAGGCAGGCTAAGCAGGATAAAAATGGCTTAGTCCTTGGTCCAACCTAACAGTGCATGTATGTGCTATCTATCTGTCTGTCTGTCTATCCACCCACCCATCCATCATCTATCATCTCTATCATCTATCATCCATCTATCCACCCATCCATCTGTCCATCCATCCATCCATCTCTATTATCTATCTCTCTATTTTCTTTCTTTCTATCTATCTATCTATCTATCTATCTATCTATCTATCTATCTATCTATCTATCTGGCAGGTTTTCCTTAACCTCAGCCTAGCTGTGAGCTCACCATTTAGCCAAGAATAACCTTGAATTTCTGCTCCTCCTGCTTCCACCTCCCAGGTGTGATTGCAGGCATACGCCACCACACTTAGTTTCCAACCTAACAGATTTGAACCTCCATTTCCCCTTTATCTATTCTTTTTTTGTTTTGTTTTGTTTTGTTTTTTCGAGACAGGGTTTCTCTGTGTAGCCCTGGCTGTCCTGGAACTCACTCTGTAGACCAGGCTGGCCTTGAACTGAGAAATCCGCCTGCCTCTCCCTCCCAAGTGCTGGGTTTCAGTGTTCTTGTTCTGAAAATGTGCTCAGGGACATGACTCTCCCTCCAGCCAGGGAGGAGTCTCAGGCGATCATCTCTTGTGGAATGTATGTGAGATTGCTTTGCTTTGCTTTGTTCGGCCAAACTTTACAGATTTTCTTTTTTTGTTTTGTTTTGTTTTGTTTTGTTTTGTTTTGTTTGTTTGGTTTGGTTTTCCAGCTTGCTTACTTGCTTGTTTGATCGAAAGACATGGTCTCCCTTTCTATCTATCCCTTTATCTATTCTTGATATTACACAGTTACACATTAAAACAAACCTAAAATTAACCAGTGGATCCCCTGTTCAGGAGACCCCAGCGACTAGAGTTCTTTTAAACAATGGCTTTAATTGAGCTGCCATTTTTGAAGACAGCTTTCCAACCATCATTGGCCCTTTCCTGAATAGTTAGTTAGCTTCTGTGCTCCCTGGTAATAATTTTTGGAAGATTAAAAAGATTTCTGACAATGTTTGAGCTGTCTAAACTACCAAAGTAATTCCTAGTCCATTTACGTTCTGATGTGTTAGCAGGGCCTCGAGGGGAATAGAGGGCCATCATCACCATTGTCATCGTCGTCACCATCATCCCTAGAACTGCGCACGCGCTCTATAGCTTTGGAGACTTCTTCTAACTTATAGTAGCTATATGAACAGGTGCTGGGTAGATAAAATATGAACATGCTTTCTAGAAATTTCCACCACAGAACAAATACAAAGACTATTGTTAACAATAAAAGTAACCACCATGTGTTAATAACATGTGTGGCGCACGCCTTTAATCCCAGAACTCAGGAAGCAGAGGCAGGTTATTTCTGTAAGTTTGAGGATAGTCTGGTCCACATAATGAGTTGTAGGCTGGCCAAAGCTATTATATAATGGGACTATCTCAGATCAAGATAGATAGATAGATAGATAGATAGATAGATAGATAGATAGATAGATAGACAGATAAAATGAATATAGGAAAGATTGCTGAAGATTAACAGTAGGAAAAACTAGAGCTTAGAGAAGCTGCCAGGTCCTCAGCGCTCCCTGCACCCACACAGCATCTTCCCATGGCATCCAGTGTATCTTTTCCTGAATTGGAAGACACTTTCAAGACTCCGTAGCAGACACTGATACAATGTGACCCAGGCAACAGTCCTGCCCCTTGCTCATTTCAAGTCGATTTAGAAATTAGAATTGGGACTTATTTGCATTTCATCTAGCTCACAGGATATTAGCAACAGAAGGAGAATGAAGGGGGATAGGAACTGGCCTGGTGGCAGGCTGCAGGTCCTAGGATAATGGATTCCTTATGGGATTAAACCAGCGATTTACTGAGAGACAATGTCATAAGAGATCACTCTCTCCACGGAGGTTAGAGAAACACTTTGGGGATCCATTTGGCAAAGTCCCCCTGATAGGATTCTCCTTCCCTAATCCCCCCAAATTCCTCTTGGATTAAAATGGTAATAGAAAGCAAGCCCACTTTGAACAACTGACAGCATCACCCCGTGGCCTAGCACTTCTTCCTTCTGCTGTGTATGTCCGCAAGGAAAACAAGTCTAGAATTCACTAAAGGATGGAGAGGAGCCTGTGTCAGCACCGTTCAGAACAGCCCAAACTTCTAAGCTGCCCAGATGCCTGTCAAGAGTAGAAAGGACGAGTAAAATATTGTAGAGATAACAGAAATAAATAAGATGTAATCATGAGGTTTCATGAACACAGCAGCGAATGCAGTTAACGTAAATGTGGTGATACAAGGTGGCCTCTGGAGGATGTGGGAAGCATGTCTGGGTACAGACAACACGCCCTTTCCTGGTTGAGTGAAGGGCACAGAGTGCATTTTGCATGTGCAGTACTTCATATACACTTCTGATTTGTGCACAGTTCTTAGAACATGGGAACTCAGGGATTTACTTAAAAACAAAACAACAAAAAAAGGCATAGCGTGGGGAGTATTTCCAAAGTTGTCTTCTCCAAGGAGAACGATCTGGCACATATGAAATGTGTGACATTTTTCCGGATGTAAAGGAAGAAGGTCCACCTAAGCTAGAGCATCAGCTCAGTACACGAAGCCTTTTCTGGGAGCATCAAATTAAGTCACCACCCCAGAGCATTTACAACTCATCCTCCTGTCCCTGGTCCCCTCCCAGACCTTGATATTTCTTAATAACTGATTAGAGGACAGGGATAAGAGGACTATATTTAACTTATGTCACTCGCTCATGGTCTTTGGAAAAGACACTTTGCCTCTGAAAGGAATGGATCGAATTTGTAACAATGGGAAACCACGTGGGGTACTGACAAAGATTAAAGCTCAAAGCATGTCAATGTCACCTATGGCAAGAAATAACATTAAGGGGTGACTGGGCATAGCACACAGGGCTTTTACGGCATCGAGACTGTTCTACATGAGACTGTCATGAGGACTACACTTCATTAGAAATTGGTCTAGTCTTGTAGAATGAAAAGGTACCAAGAATGGACCCCACTGTGAACTGTGGACGCAGTGATAATCAATGTAGACCATCAGTAACAGCAAAGACAACACCTGGGCAGGGGCAGGGGAATGGGCATGGAATAGTAGATTTGAAAGACTCGGCATTATTTGCAGTGGTGTGTACTACTTATTTTGGTGTGTGCATACTACTTGGTAAAGTCCTTTCAATAAACAGAAGCAGGAGGATAAAATAAAGAATTGTAAAGATGACCTCATCTCTCTTTAGCCTTAGCAAACTCTGAAAGCAAACTTCTGATATAGGAAGGCTTTATTTTGTACAATAAAATTCTGTTTATTTTTGAAGGAACTGTGACTCTTCACCACCTGTCTGCCTGTTTCCTTTAACTCGGGTTGAGGCGCTAACCTTTATAGCTTTAGGTTACTTTATCTGTCGGCAGTTGGCCGTTTCCTTTCATCTAAAAGGAAAACAAAGACAAAGACATAAGACTAGACAGACAAGCTGTTTGTAAAATCCCCTTTAACGCCTTGAACAATCAGCAACTGCGCTGGCGTGGTGTTGCACCTGCACATCTAGCCTTCTGTGTGCACGGGCACTTTATTCTGGAGAAGAGCCTGTTCGTTCAGCTTTCCAGGGCAATAACTCTTGCGCCTCCAAGAGGAGTGAATGAATGTTGAACCTGGCTTTCATCAAGAATGAGGTGGTTCAATCCTGCCTTCCTGGTCAGACCCCATCCTCTTGCTCAGTATTGACAAAGAAAAACCTTATCACAGATTGTCCTCGCTGCAATCAGAGACTGATCATGCTGAGTGTGCACTTGTGTAACAATCACTGCTATGTAAGGCAATAAAGGCACACCGGATTGACAGTTCTGTTGACACAACCCCCCCCCCCCCCCGCTCTGTTCTCAGCAACCTCGGATCTACTTCCTCTCTCTTTGCCTTTGATAGAATTTCTTATAAATGCCTGGCTCCTTTCTATTAGCAGGAAGTAGTCCCAGTTCATCTGGGTCTTTGGGTGTATGTTTATTGCTTAGGGGTACCCCGCCCATCCCACGTGCATGCTTATTTCAACATTCCATCTCTCAGTTGGGGTCATTCGGATTTAATGCATTGGGGCTGTTGTGAATAAAAGGACTACACTTTCTTAACCACGACGCATGCTCTGTAGACAGTAGTCTTCTTTCTGCTAGCTTAATACATACTAGTGAGACATTTTCTATTGCATGGCATGGTTGTTTTCAGCTTTTTGAAAGACTACCAGAGAGGTTTCCGAAGGAGAGGCTGCCGTGCATGGCTTTAGCAGCTGCTGAGGCCCGGTGTTCTCACATCCTCAGGAGCCCCGGCAGAGTCCTCTTTTCAGAGATATAGCTATTATGATATTAGAATATGGCTATGGTTTTAATTTTATTTACTAATGACTAAACAATGTTCAAAATATTTCTATATGCTTATTAGATATCCATATGTCTCTTGGCTGAAGTATCTGTTAAAGTCTCTGAGGGGCAGGGGACTGGGATGTTCACAATGGCTGAGGGCTTGGCTAGCACACAGGCTTTGAGTTTGACTCCTACCACCACCATTGGCGGTGACAGAGGCGGTGGCATAGCTCTTTGGGGTTGTTGTCATTGTTAGTTCAGCTGGTGGTCACTTGTTTGTTTTGCCTTGGTTTTCCCTCCTCTTTGGTGAAGCCGGAATTGACCCCAAGCCCTCATGGATTCAAGTCAGGGGCTCTTGCCCCTCCCCTTTGCCCACTGTTTAGTGGGTTTACTAGCTTCCTGGTACTGTGCTGCTAGGTTTACTTATAGGCTCTGGGTGCAAATCACTTTTCAGATGTATGATTTGCAAACTTTTCTCCTTGTCTCTGGTAGATCTTTCTGTCTTCATGGTATCATTTTAAGGGAGAATAGAAATTTATCAGTTTTTCTTTTATGGATCAATAGACCATGCCCTCAGTATAACATTTAACAAACCTTTGCCCAAAATAAGATCATGGGGACTTTTCCCTGTGTCCTTATAGGAAATGTCCGACTTAGCCTTTTTATGGGTGTCTATGACCTATGGTGGTTAGTTAATTTTCTTATGTATTTGGCCGGACTCTCATTGGATATGACTGTCCAGCTTTCCCAGAATTATTTGTTAGAGATATTTCCCCTGTCCATCAAATGCCCTTGGCAGTTGTTGGAGATGAGCTGCTCATAAATGTGTGGGTTTGTTTTTAGCCTCCCTCTTCTGTTCTGCTGCTCAGAGGACACTGCTGTGTTGATTGTGTGACGTAGTCTAGTAAAGCTTTAAAACTATGTAGCTCTAATCATCTCCATCCTGATCTTGGATAAATGTTCACTGATCTTAGCATTGCCATAGGAATTTTACCAGCCTCTCTATTTGCAGATAGAGTCATGCTGAAACTTCGATAGAGAATTCATTGAACTGAC
Source organism: Uromys caudimaculatus (assembly GCA_028551405.1). NCBI lineage: Eukaryota > Metazoa > Chordata > Mammalia > Rodentia > Muridae > Uromys > Uromys caudimaculatus. Next base: position 6,041 of record JAPYYD010001683.1, on the reverse strand, counting down.
ACATACCTGGAATCCCAGAATGGGGGAGGTAGGGATGAGATGACAAGGAGTTTGAAGTCATCTAGGGTTTGAGGCCAGCCTGGGCTACATGAGAGCCGGTCTCAAGAAGCCAGCATATAAGTAAAACTTGGATGCTGCTTATATCCCTTTGGGAAGCATGAATTTGCAGGTAATATTTGTTAAATACCACTAAGTGACAGAAATTGCTTTAAAGCGTGTAATTGTTTGGAAGGAGCTGAGACAGTGAGAAAGTGGTAACAATGTACAAAATACAGTAGTGTCTCCCTGAGATGATGCACCTGTTTGCTTGAGGAGGGCGTTGCCTGCCCCTTCTCTGGTTTTAAGCAGGTGGCTGAAGCAAACAAGAAATATTTTGTGCCTCCTGGTTTTTTGAAAGCATGTTGCCATCCTCCTTGTGACATAGTTGTGATGTCCCGGGCAGAGTCTAGAAGCTCCGGAAGACTGTAGCTGGTAAGGCTTTAGATTCCCAGGGTGTTCTCACACATGCGGGTTGGATTTGCACAGGCTTGCAGTGCCTCCTGGGTTTGGTGGACAGATTTATTCACCTGTGCCAGGATACAAACATGGGCCCAAGACACACCCTCATTTGATGGTGCATCCAGAAAAGTCCTCCTGGAACAGATGAGTGTGCATCCTGGAGATCAGGCCTGTCCAGTCACTGTGGAAACCTCTCACAATTAGGGAGAAAACTGCCTGCACAGGAGCTGAGTCAGCAGCCCTGCCCTTCCATGGATGCTGAGCAGGGATCCTTTGTGCTTCGAGTCTCCCTCCCCACCCATTTTCCTGATAGGGAAAATAGCAAACATCAGGTCCTTGTCCCTCCCTCTGGCTTCCTTGTCTGCTGTCAGGTGTGGGGTTTTGATTCTACCCAGAGTGATGTTTTCCTGGTACATGGTGATCCATATCGACTCTTCAGCGTTTATACATTTTTTTTTTTTTTTTTGAAAGGGGGGCTGATTTCTGGGCTCCACTCCAGGGCTACTGAATACATCTTTAAAGGGTTCCTAGCTGAGAGAGCTCACTGGGTAAAGTGCCTTCTATTTAACCACATGGACTTGAGGTTGGACTCCCAGAGCCCACATAAAAACCAGATGTGGTGGCTCACACATGTAGGCCCAGGACAGAGAAGCTGAGGTCAGAGGGTCCCCGGAATTTATTGACTGTCCAGTCTAGCTAAATCAGTGATGTCCTAGCCAGTCTGCCCAAATCAGTGATCTCTAGGTTCAGTGAGAGATCCTGACTCAACGGTGGAAAGCAACTTATAAAGTACCTAGTGTGCATGCATGCCTGTATAACATGTGCTCACACTCGTCAACACTGACACAAATAGACACACAAAACCCTTTTAAAAGATTAAAATAGCCAGGCAGTGGTGGTGCATGCCTTTAATCCCAGCACTTAGGAGGCAGAGACAGGCGGATTTCTGAGTTCGAGGCCAGCCTGGTCTACAGAGTGAGTTCCAGGACAGCCAGGGCTACACAGAGAAATCCTGTATTGAAAAACCAAAAAAAAAAAAAAAAAAAAAAAAAAAAAAAAAAAAAAAAAAAAAAAAAAAAAAAAAAAAAAAAAAAAAAAAAAAACACAAAAAACAAAAAAACAAAAAACAAAGATTAAAATAAAAGAATCCTGGCTGTCGCTGACACACAACAGATTTGGGATACTCCTGGTCAACACCAACCTGCTGACCACCAGACCCGTTTGCCAGAGTTTTGGGGAGTAGAAAGCAACTTTCTGATTGGATCCCTTAAGCTCCAGCTACCACCTTCAACCTTGCTTGTAACTTCTATGTGAGTTCCGCAGTGAGCATTCCAGGTCAGGCCCTGGGTGTTTCTCAAGAGTCTGCCCAAGAAAGAGCTTGAGTATGTTCCAGCATCGGGGAAATGACTGTGGATGGCATTCCCTGACTCACAACTAGAGATCCCTGTAGGAGAAATTTCTTGGTGCTTTTAGAAGGTAGTTTGGTGAGCCTGTGTTCAAAGCTCAGTTCTGCCTTCCTGCTCTGAGTGAATTGTTCATTTCAACTTCAGCTCCTTCTTGCTGGGTAGGTCCGTTACACAGCCCCTACCTCTTTGGAGTACTGTGAGACAAACTACTGAAAATACCTTGTATAGCACCCTGCTCAGAGCAAGGCATTATGGAAGGCCAACCCCAAACACCTGTGATTATTATACTCAAGACCTGGGGCTTAATACTGATTCCCAGGTGTCACTGTTTCTTTAAGAAGGGAGATGTTTGTGACCTATTCTTGGTCACATCTAATAAGAAGCTCAGATCACAGCAGGCCCCATTGGAGCTCTTTGATCAATTGTTTTAAAACCCTGATTCCCACACGGTCTGTTCTGCCTTCTGGAAGTAGGTGGGACATACTTGATAAACTGACAAAGGTCAACCTGAAGGGCTTGGGTCTGATGTCCCTGCACTCCAAGGAGAGGACAAAGAGAAGCTAAAAGGGACAGTTGGCAGCCTGGAATCTAAATTATGGTCCCAGGAAGGACTCCTTGATTGTGTTTCTCTCTCCCTGATGCCTGCAGCCCGTTCAGTTGACCCAGGGCTAGTCAGGGGCCCAGAATCCCTCCTGGGTGTCAGACATTATGGAGTATCTGACAAAGCTCTGTTGCTACCAGCAGGAATGCCCCCCCCCCCCCAGGTGGCTTTTGCTAGCCCTGTCCCGGAGTGTATGGTGATGTGGGAAATCACACACAAACAGACTCTGACATCCGAGTGGGAGGTGAGATTGTGCTGTCACCTCTCCAGACTTTTTCAGAAAGTGTCCCTGGGCTTGGGAAGGCAGTAACAGAATTGAGGCTCCATGGGTACCAGACTGACTCCCAAGCTTGGAACTACTCCATGTCTGTGAGGAATTGAAAACGTCTTTCTTCTCATCCAGACAGCTATGGTCTGATAAAAACTTGGTATCTTACATTGCATCTTACCGTAGATAGCATTTCTTCAGAATTCTAGCTTATGTATTAAAGATTGACCAAATTATGTAATAACCAACAATGCGTTTCTGATAGCACTGTGAAGGGTGACTGGTTGGTTGGTTTGGTTTGTTTGGTTTTGTATGTTTAACATTTTGGATGTGTAGGAAATTCAGCTAAGTAACCAAGCTCTGCATTTCTTGTGGTGTCCCATGCTAGCTAGAATGTATGTAGTCTTCTAATATGAATTTCTAAATTACTCTTTTTGAATCGCTGCAAAGCCTTGGTTAGCCTAAACTTGCTATGTAGCTCAGGCTAGTTTCTGACTTGCAGAGATCTGCCTGCCTCTGCTTCTACCTCTCAAGTGTGTTTTTTTGTTTGTTTGTTTGTTTGTTTGTTTGTTTGGTTGGTTGATTTTTCGAGACAGAGTTTCTCTGTGTAGCCCTGGCTGTCCTGGAATTCACTCTGTAGACCAGGCTGTCCTCGAACTCAGAAATCCACCTACCTCTGCCTCCCAAGTGCTGGGATTAAAGGTGTGCGCCACCACTGCCCAGCTCTCAAGTCTGTTTTAATGTGTGCTTTAAGTAGTAAAAGGCAGGCATGAGCTTGTTAGGGTTTCTTTATCTCGTTAGTTTTTTGAGACATGGCCTGGCTGGGAGCTCACTAGGAGCCCAGGGTGACTTTATTGCAATCCTTTTCCCTTCACCTCTAAAGTTCATGGATTACAGGTGTGAGCTACTGTGCCTGGAGAATGTTCTGGGTTGTTTTGTTTTGCTTTGTTTTCAACAGAGAATAGAATTTCCAGAACTCTGGCATGCAATGGCGTTTCTAGTGTCTCAGGCTCAGGCATAGCTAGAGTTACAAGCTGCATGCCTGGAGCTGGTACCTGGCAAACCAGCACTCAAGCTGTCACCTGCCACCACAGAGCCCCTGCCGTGCTCTAATCAAACTAGCACCTCTAGAAGAAGTCACAGCTGCTCTCTGTTTGCTACTTACTGCTCATTAGCTGAAGAACTTTCCCTTTTAAAACGGTCTCCAGTTTATGTTGGTTCAGCGACATCTGAGTTTCAGGCCATTTGCCTATGGCCCTGTCTGGTGTTCAGCTCTGTACTCAGGGCTTATCTGTGAACTGCCCTGGGGCATCTATATAAAGAGAAAGGAAACGGCTTGGTAGCTCACCCAACCGGAGCAGAGGCTCTCTTGTCCTTGAGGCCTCCGGCCTGCAGAAATAGAAAACTCTCAAAGGTTCAAAACTGCTATTTGTTTCTTAGAGTCTCCACAGGACATGAATCTGTTGATGCTTTTGGCCTCTGAAGGTGAAGCAAGCACATTGGGAAGATGGATATCCCTCTCAGTTGGGTGGGCAGCTATTGATTTACAGAGAGCCTGGTCTCACAGCCATCTCCGTGACTATTCATCTACGACATTCTCTCCTCTGTGGTCACCAACAGTGTGTAGAATTCTGACACACTTCATACATTGGTTTTCTTCTCAGTTTGATGGAAAAAAAAAATCAAATCATGTTTTTCTGGTTGTTACTGCTAGGGTAGAACTAACTAACTTACTTCTAACTGACTGACTAACTTACTCGCCCCCCCTCCTTCCCTCCATTTCTTCTTTCTCCTCCTCTTCCTCCAACCCTGTTGGTGTGTGTGTGTGTGTGTGTGTGTGTGTGTGTGTGTGTGTGTGTGTGTGAATTATCCACATTTTTTTTTTTGGAAATTGCCCTTTTGCCCATATTGCTTTATGTCTCAGACCGGGCACTCCTCAGACATGCTGATTAGTCCTTTGCTAGACACAAGTGGCAAAACTTTTATATTATTTTTTTCTTTTAATTTTCTGTTCAGAGAGATGCATTTTTACATACGGATCAGCATTATTTCTCTTTAATATTTTCAATTTTTGCCTTTCTACCCTCTTTATTAAGTAAATCTCTGTACCCTAATAATTCTATAATTGTAGTTGCATTTGAGGCTTTGTAAGCTTGTAAAATTTATTTTTTATTTGGTTGTGTAAGGAACTGAGATATCTGTTTCTGTAAATGGATGACTAGTTGCTCTTATTGTTTATTAAAAACCTACGATTTCAGTTCATTTGGAATTTTATTTTGATGACCAAGTAAATTCTCTATATTTATACACACACAACTGCTTCCGGTCATCTTTCCTATGCTGTTAGCAGTATACATTAATTTTCTTAGTCGTAGAATTTTAAATCAAAAAGGAAAAAAAAATCTCTCTTTGCTATAATTTTTTGAAAACATATATTTTTGTGTTTTCTTTCTTATTTATGTGTAGAAACTCTGTCAAGAATGATAAAGGAAATGCCTGTGAGTGTTTTGATAGGGTATATACTGTATTAGCAGGTATTTGTAGATAAATCAGCATTTTGAGAATATTTAGTAAAATTTGGAGTTACTTCTATTAGGTCTTTAGTTAAGTTATATACATGTCTTTATACACATCTTGCTTTGCATGGTTTATTTGTTGCTATTACAAATTGGAATCCATTTTCCATGGCATTTTCATGAATAGGAAATAATGGGTGTGTGTGTGTGTGTGTTTAGTTACCTCACAAAATTCTTTTGTTGGTGACTTTTTTACACTTACTTATTTTTCTTGAATTCTCATATTGGCTTGGGCACCAAACCTTTAGGGTGGTATTAGTAAACATGTGTGTTTTAGTTTTAATCCTGTGCCTAGTTAGAATGTGTCTAGCATTTCAGTACAAGTTAAGGCAAATGAACCATATCCACCTGGAGAAGTTTCTTTGTGTCCACAGTTCATTGAGGGCCATGCATTTTACCGCAGATGACAGCAGATTCCTGCTAGGGTCTCATTAGTCCTTCGCTTCTGGGAGGACCCAGAGATTGCCCAAACAATCTTGAACCTCTGGGTAGATGTCCCAGCAAAACCAGCCTGGCTTAGAAACTGAGTCAAAGCTTTCTTCTTCCTTCTGCTCACACCTGATTTTGTATGTGTCAAGGGAAAAAGCTACTTTATGTTCATACACCTTCTCTCTCCCCTTGCAACCCTGTCCCACCCTTTCTCCCAAATAAAATTTAGAGTTTCTAAAGTAATAAGAAATATCTAGCCGGGC
>JAPYYD010001671.1:0-11161 GCA_028551405.1 Uromys caudimaculatus | reverse complement strand
CTTTCAGTTTCTCCTCTTCCTCATCTTCTTTGGTGGGCACTCGGATCCTGTTCTTCAGTGCAAAAACTGGCGACTTAGGGACAGTGACTGGAATTACCTTTTTTTCAGGAACACCCACGACATCTTCCAAGATCTTAGTAGGGCAAGGTCTAGAATGAAATTCAAGTTGTTCATCCTCTGGTTTTTTCTTTGACTCTCACTCATGAATTCGTTTCTCAATTTCCAAATCAAAACCAACAGGCTGAGTAGGAGGCTTAATAGGCGGTCTCTTGGGCAAGATGGGGCCACTTTAAAAATTCTGGGATCAAGTTCCTGTGCTTTGAATTTGTATTGCTGCAGTTTCTCAAGCTCCTCAGCCTCCTGCTCGGCTGCACTTTTGCAGGTCACAACCCTTGTACGATATTTGGTCTGCAGTATGGGGGTCTGGGGGTCTCATGCGATTTTGTTCATAGATTTGGAGGGTAACAAGCTCTGGTCCTTTTTGTTCCTCAGATGGTATCTGTTAGGGGTTCATTTGTGGAAGGCTTCAACCTACTGTGCGATGGGCACCTATGCAGAAGCTGCTTCGTCAAATGTTCTTTTCTTTCCTTTGGACAGATTGAAAGGCTTAATGATAGTACACCCTCTGGTCCCTTGGGCAGGAGTGGAAGGATGCTTTCGAGGTTCAGACATGAAGTTTACTTCCTTATTTCTTCTTCGTTCTTGGGATGTTGTTTGATTCTCTCATCTGTGAGGAAGTGAAAGTCAACTGTTTTGGTAACCTGGATTGTGGATTTCTTCACAGGTTGCCCTGGGCCTGCGAGAGCGAGCTTCTTGAACTCTTCATTCTTCCTCCGCATCTCCAGCACTTCCTGCTGCATCCTCAGTCTCTTCTCTATCTCCTACTCTTCAGTACTCTTTAGAACCTTCTCCCTTGCAGGTGGCACACCAGGCACAGTGTGTTTGCCCTTGGCTTTCTCCAGGGTTTCTCTTTCATCCTTTCTTGAAGAAGCTGGATCACTGCCTTCCTCCTCTTCTTCTGGTTTCTTTTTACGAGAAACTTTCATTCTTTTGTTGGCAGGATAACCAGCGACAGGAGCAGCGCATCTCTTGGCTTTCATTTCAACAGAGGCACCATGGTATTTTTCTTTCTGCTCCAAATCCTTCTGAGCAGAGAGTCTAACAGATCTCCTCTGAGGCTGGACGGGAGTATTTCCTAATACAACTCTCTTAGCATTCGGGGAAGAACAACAATCATTTGATGGGATAGATTGTTTCTGAAGATTTTCCTTGTTTGTCTCCTTGTAAGTGTTGTCAACTGCCTTCAATGGTGTGATGACACAGCCTTGTTGAAGTTTGGCTTTTCTCAAGGAAGTTTTCCCCTGAAAAGGTTCTCCTATTCCACTTGGCTGAAGAAGCTTGTTCTCCAAGTTGGCCTTCTCATCAAACCACAAGTCTATATTTTCAGTATCTTCTTCAGCATCCAAAGATGAAAAATTGATAAAGTTGGTGGGGGCATCAAAAGAGTAAGCAGCCGGGACTTGTGACATTGCCCCCACTTAGTACAGAAGAACAAGCTTTTTAATTTTTAATTCTACTCAATAGATCGTCTTCTTCACGCTACTGTCCCGGCTTCAGCTTGCACCAACTCTAAGGGGCCAGCACCTCTCGACCGCTCCGTGACTCAACTGGTCCTGGCCCAACACTTTCAACACCCTGCCTTGCCAGGATTCCTAGATTGCAAAGAGATGTCTGTGTCACTACTTGAATTCAGGTCCTGAAGCCAGGGCCTGCAGAAGGTTTGGTGGAGGTAGGGGGCAGATGCTGAATTTGTTCCCACATTCGGCTTCTGGCTGGCTGCCAGCTAACGGGTTGCTTTGAGTCAGGCCCTTGTGGTCTACCTTACCTCCAAGAGCTGAAACAAACAAACAAAAAACACAACACAACTGAAAACCACAAAGACCAGGGATTTTCCTGTTATTACAGAGTGATGCCAGTCAAAGGAATTTGGCAAGAGGGGGCAAGATAGAGCAAGCTATTCTAGGAGACTGAGTTTTATTCCTTCCTTCCTTCCTTCCTTCCTTTCTTCCTTCCTTCCTTCCTTCCTTCCCTCCCCCCCCCCCCGGCTCTTTTTCTTTTTTCTTTTTTTTTTTTTTGCTTTCTTGAGACAGGGTTTTTCTGCGTAGCCCTGACTGCCCTGGAACTTACTCTGTAGACCAGGCTGGCCTCAAACTCAAAAATCCACAATCCTCTGCCTTCTGAGTCCTGGGATTAAAGATGTGCGCCACCACAGCCTGGTACACCATGTTTTCAACAGCTGCATATTATCTAAGAATCCCGTCCTGGTTTTAAAGTTGATACACTTTCTCCCTCCCTCCTTCCCTCCCTTCCTCTCCCCCTTTTTTCCTTCCTTTCTTATTTTTGTTTGTTTGTTTGAGACAGGGCATTGCTATGTAGACCTGGCTGGCTAACCTTGTACTTGATACTTGAGTTCAAGGCCCGGGAAGACCTTGAACTCAAAACAGTACTTGTACCTCAGCCTCCCAAGTCTGGGGCTACAGGTGTATACCATCACCAAGTTCAAGGTTTTTTGTTTTGTTTTGTTTTTTGTTTTGTTTTTTTGTTTGTTTGCTTGTTTTTTTCTGTGTAGCCCTGTCTGTCTGTCCTGGAACTCACTCTGTAGACCAGGCTGGCTTGGAACTCAGAAATCCGCCTGCCTCTGCCTCCCAAGTGCTGGGATTAAAGGCGTGCACCACCACTGCCCGGCTTTTTTTTTTTTTTTTTTTTTTTTTTTTTTTCTCTTAAAGACAGTGTTGAGATGTTATCAAGAAGGAAAGCAGAGAAAGGAGTGAGTGACTTAAGATAGTGCAGGTTTTTTATTTGACAGGGAAAACCTGCAGGAGGGGGTCTCTGTAGGAGTCAGAGCCCATCACCTGCTTGCTTACAAGATGAGGCAGTTACAGGGCTGAAAGGGCTGGGGAGAAGGTGAAAGGTTTACTTTCTTGGTCCGTAACTGGCTATTGCTAGAGGTAACCACTGAATGAAGAATGCTCTCCTGTCTTTAATGCCTGAGGCTCTCTCCTCCATCTCTAGCGTTCTGTCGGTGAGGCTTATCTTTCTCGGAGTTTCCTGTGCGAGTTCCTAAATGTTTCATTTTCAGATTTCTCTCAGTTTCTGTCATTTTTGTCTTTTTTTTTTTTTTTTTTAATTTATCTTTATGTGCGTTGATGTTTTGTCTGCATGCATGTTTGTGTGAGGGTGCCAGGTCTTCTGGAACTGGAGTTACAGACAGTCGTGAGCTGCCTTGTGGGTGCTGGGAATTGAACCCCGGTCTTCTAGAAGAGCAGCCAGTGCTCTTAACTGCTGAGCCATCTCTCCAGCCCATGGTTGTGTTTACTTTATTGATTCTGTTTCTACTTTCAGATCTTGAACATTTTTTAAAATTCTGTTTGTGTTTTCATTGATTTCTTTAAGGTATTTATTCATTTTCTTTTAAGGGCTTCTAACATATTCATAAAGGCTATTTGAAGTCCCTGATATCTGGCCTTGGGTTTGTTGGGTGAGTATTCCATTTCTTGATTCTGTTACCCTCTTGTGTTCTTAGGAGACTGTGCCTGTTTGGGAGTGCTTCCGAGATAGAGGATGTTACCTGGGGTGCAGTTAGCATGTGTTTCTTTGAATTGGGAGCTGACACTCAGGGGTGTGCTAGAAGGGGAGAGAGGTGTTCAAAGGGGGTCCACAAGAGACAGGAAATCAGCGTGTGCCACCAGGATCTGCCTAGTCCCCTAGGAATGAGCACAGAGAGGCAGGAGTGTAGTCCCCAGCAGGTTGTCTCCTACAGCACTGGGAATGAGACTGGGGCATGGGCTTTGTCTACTTGCTTTCCTAGTCTGCTTGCTTCTCCAGCGGGTTCCCAGGGAATGGCTGCTGGAGCTGGGGGCTGGGATAACAGAAGATCTGAGTGGTGTGCTGAAGATGGGGGGCAGAGAGGAAGGGAGGCCACAGCAGGTGAGGTAACACACAGTTGGGCTCAATCATCGGTACCACTGATGGGTACTGCAATGGGCTCCTGTAATCTCAGCTCGCAGGAGGTGAAGGCAGGAGGATCAGGGGTTCAAAGGTCATCTTATGCCACTTAGGAGTTCAAGGCTGCCTTGGGATGCCGGAGATGTTGCCTCAACACACACACATATATTTGCACACATTAATATTTGATTATGACTTGAATACTTTCTTGATATTCTGGAATAGGACAGAAAAATCTACAGGAAGCCTCTGTAGGTAGATTCTTATTTTGTTTTTTGTTTTGTTTTTTTGAGACAGGGTTTCTCTGTATAGTCCTGGCTGTCCTGGAACTCACTCTGTAGACCAGGCTGGCCTCGAACTCAGAAATCCACCTGCCTCTGCCTCCGCCTCCCAAGTGCTGGGATTAAAGGTGTGCACCACCACTGCCTGGCATGTAGGTAGATTCTTAAGTACAGCATAGTAAGTTTGAGTCCAGTCTGAGCTCCATAAAACTCTGTCTCAGAGAGAGAAAGAGAGAGAAAGAGAGAAAACTAACTAACTTTGTAATTTTATTATCAAATATTCTTTTCTCCTCTGCTTCTTTAGGAGCCAAAAATAAAAGAGAAAGTATTCCTTAACCTATTTAAATGTCTGAGAGGTCAATTAGCCCTGTTTTGCCAGCCAGGGTCCCTCGACTGGCCTTGGGTCCCTCTGCTTGCTCAGTTGGGAAATATAAGGTGTTTCCTTTATGGAGTTATCCAACCCCAGTGGCTCGTGGGAGATTCCGTGACGCCAGGATTCAGTCCACCCTCCAACCAGGTGAATCACTGAACAGAGGTCCGGAGGTCCGGCTTTACACTTTACACTGCTCTTTCGGGATGCTTTACATTCCCAGTACTCTCTCCAGCGCTACAAGTGTCATTAACTAAAATACCTAGAGATGGCGCTGTGGGTCCAAGAGAAAGAAAAGCGCGAGGGCTAACCTTTCTCATGATCCGAGGGCCGCAAAATGCATTGCTTCCTCTTCCCTCCCCATTTGCTTAAAAACGCCAGATTGAGCATGTGCTTAGAAGAATTATTTTGTTCTCAATCCAGGAATTCCCTCCCCCCATAAGGGACAAAGCTGGGTGCAGGGGAATGAGGGAAAAACAGATGAAGCAAAGTGAGAAGGAAACACAAATAATTGACACCATAAGTCACCGTGGAACTTTTTGGAACGAGGTGAGTCTTCTCCCATGGGATGAGCATATTTTTTGTCTCTTTCGCCAGCTGTTAATTGAAAGTCAAAATGCTTTGACCCTGGGATTGCTTCAGATCAAAGTCTTCTATGAACAAAATCTCATCTATTCTTTGTAGCAGCTTTTCGTGGTCACGGTTTTCTGTTATTCTCTGATATTACCTGCTAGATTAGAACCAGAGTTGCTCCCTTAGGGGAAGAAGAAGAGAGCACCCGTGTGGGGAAGGGAGGCCCACTGATCCCCAGTATTGCAAAAACAAGCAAAGGAAGGAGAGAAAGAGGTTAGAGGCCAAAATCGTTAAGGAAGAGAGTGGATAAGCAGTTCTGAGCCGGTGACAGCTGTCCACCAGCTGGGCGCGCACATCATCCCTTTTGGGTTTCAGGGAAGATGTTGACTTTTGAGACTTCATTCTCTGTCAGTGGCCAGCCTCTTACCCAGGAACAATCAGTGCACTTAAGGAAACAGATGGACGTGGAGAATTGAAGCTGTAGGTCAAATGTGCTCAGTACTGCATTCCTGTATCCGCACTCCAAGCACTGGGATCTAAAATAGTAGAGCAAACATTTATATCTGGAAGAGGGAGGGGGAAGGAAGGGAACCCCTCCCCCTGTTCTTTCTCTTTTTTCCTCCTTGAACTAGCTTTGTAACAAAGCATGGCCTTGAACTTCTTTTTTTAAAAAAATATTTATTTATTTATTTGTTTTATGTCTTCAGACACACCAGAAGAGGGCATCAGATCCCATTACAGATGATTGTGAGCCACCATGTGGTTGCTGGGAATTGAACTCAGGACCTCTGGAAGAGCAGTCAGTGCTCTTAACTGTTGAGCCATCTCTCCAGCCCGACCTTGAACTTCTGATCCTTTTATCTCCATATCCTGACTACTGAGGTTTTAGGTCTGGACCACATGCTTTGTTGTTGTTGTTGTTTTTTTTTGTACTTTTTGTTTGTTTTTTGTTTCTTTTAGACAGGGTCTCACTATGTAGCCTTGGCTAGAACTTGCTATGTAGACCAGGTTGGCTTCAAACTCATAGAAACTCACCTGTCTCTGCTTCCAGAGCACTAGAGCTGGGATCGAGGGCACGTGCCACCAGCCCCTGCTCACCATGCCCCGTTTTGCGCGGCACTAGGCATTGAACTTAGAGTTTTACACGAACTCTATCTACTGAGCTACAGCTGCAGTCAAGTTTAGCTCAAGCTGACCTCGGATTCATGGTCCATCTATTCCTACACCCTTCAGCGTGTGCCACCATAATGTTAGCTATTTGTTTTTGGTTTTGAGACAGTCTCACTATATAGACTATGCAAGCCATGAACTCGAAACTTTTCTGCCTCAGCTTCCCCAATGCTGGGAACACAGGTGTGCAGAACCACACCAGGACATTCAGGAATGCTCTGTCAATCTTATTTGTGATCACGTGGGGCCACACATCAAAAGGATGTTTCTCCAGCCATGTGAGTTCTGGTTCCACTCAATGCGTTTCCAGAGCCCTTCCCAGAACCGCATTCCATCACTGTGGCAAGCTCTGTTCCTCCTCCTCTGCTGTGCCAGGGAGGAGCATCTGGTTACCGTTGGCTTTGGTGAATCACTGGCTTCATGAGCGGGAAGCATCATCATTGAATGGCCACATGGTCACCCTGCTCCTGGCAAAGCAACTGGTTCCCTCCTGTTTCATCAGAGTGTCCTCTGGGCCTTTAATGTGGCTTTGTTGGCGTCGAAGGCTGCTTGAGGTCTTCCAGGCCCTCTTACACGGCATAACCTTAAGTGGCCTCTCGAGTCTGTGAGTTTTGAATTTGGTAGACAGAGCGTCTGTATTTCTCTCTCTCTGACTCCTGGGTCGGGAGTTACCCATCAGCCAATCATTTCAGCATCAGCCTCCTGCAGCCAGAGTTCTTACCAAAGGACACCAGAAAGATGGTTTGGATTCTTCCCATTTGCTTCTGGGATGATGGGATGAGAGAGAGAGAGAGAGAGAGAGAGAGAGAGAGAGAATGAATATTTGGGGGATAGTTTGGGTGCTCAGGCACTCTTTGGAAATCTGTAGAACTATTTGCAGTGCCAGGATTTGGGAGTGCAGTTTCAACGACATGGTTTTGCTGGAGAAGATTGGGATTTAGTTATTTAGCTGGCCTTGGGTCCTCTCTCTATGGGTAACTACTTTGTAATCAGGTGCCTTAGTGTGTGTTCTACAATCATTTTGAAGCCATATCTCATTTAGAAAAGCTAACACAGATACACGCCTCATCTCTTTCCTCAGGTAGAACAGCCCTGCATCTGCTTAGCGCTGCCTTTCCTTTTATTGCTTGCCCCCCCCTTTTATTGCTTGCCCCCCTCCCACTCCACTCGCAGATATCGGTACGCGCATATGTATGCACGCACACACACACCCCCACTCACCCCCACACATCCTTATTTTGAGTAGAAATACTGGGACATAATTAGTTGTCATAGTTCTTTGTTTCTAGGTCTATCAGCCAATGCAGCCTGGGGATGAGCCGTCTCCAGCGTAAACATAAGCATATCACTGCTAAAGAACTGAGAATGAGTTCCCGAACACAGGCTAGTGTACAATCTATATTCAAATCCCCACGTCTCTTCAAATGACTTGGTAGAGCAAGGCCATTTTCTATTCCAAACTCCAACCTCAGTTATTTGCCTGGGTGTCATCCGTCCCTGGAGTCCTTTTCAGACATCCTTTCAACTTTCTATCATCTCTCAAGACAATGACTTTTTATTTTAGGACTCAGGCCAATTGGTCTTGTAGAATGTCCCCTAGTCTGAAATGGTCTGATTGTTTCCTTATGGTTAGATTACAATTGAAACAGCCATGCCAAGAAATCTGCACTGGTATTCTTTCATGGTTCTCACTACATCAGGAGGTCCAAATGTTCATGCTAAGTTTGATTCCTTTCTTAAGACAATGGCCATCAAATGCTTCCAAGGCCAAGATGCATTTTCTCTGTGTACATAGTAAGTAACACATGGGTGGTTCTCTGGGTCTGTGGGAATAGCTTGTCCTTTTATAGTCTTCATCTGGTGATTTCATCTGTAGTTGATCTTTGTGAATAATAAAGGGGTCACCATGGCAATGTTCTACCCTTCCTCCCGATTATTAACCGGGATTACTCCTTCCCCTCAAGTTAATGAAAGGACTTGCAAGCTGAATTGGTTACCCTTCTCGTAGCTGTGAGTCAAATACCTGACTTGAATTACTTTAAGGGAGGAGGAATTCATTTGGACTTGAAGTTTGAAGAGATGATATGGTCCATTGTGCCAAGTAAGACCTAAAGCAGCGTAGCTTTCTGTGACTGGAGCAGAAGCATGAATTTGCTTCCTCACACCAGGACCAAGCGGCAGAGCATGGCAGTGCTCAGCTGGCTTTCCTCTGTGTTCTTTTCTAGTCTAGGACACTAGGCTGTAGACTGGTGCCACACCTAACTCAGGAGAGTCATTTCTGTTCTGATCCTTCCTGGAATGTCCCTCACAGACACACTCAGCAGTGAGCTCTGCTAACACTTCATGTGTTTCTTTCTTTCTTTTTTTTTTTTTTTTTGTTTTTAGAGACAGGGTTTCTCTGTGTAGCCCTGGCTGTCCTGGAACTCACTCTGTAGACCAGGCTGGCCTCGAACTCAGAAATCCGCCTGCCTCTGCCTCCCGAGTGCTGGGATTAAAGGCATGCGCCACCACTGCCTGGTTCCATGTGTTTCTTAATCCGATCAATCTGATACTCAAAAGTAACCGGCATACAAACCTTCACTGAACGATTGCTGGATGGCGTTTCTGCGTCCTCTGATAGCTGGGGTAAAATGGCCATGGGTGGCAATGAAGCTGTTTCAATCTTATTTTGTCTCTCACACAGAATCATAAGGATTTGGATTCCATTTTGAATTGAATTCCTATCTACTTCTTTTTCCTTGTTAGACTCAAAACAGCTCACACAACATAGGACCCCCCACACACCTGCCTCGAGCTGCCCACATACCCCTCTGAACACTGGAGTAAGTTTCTCCTCCCCTCACACCCATCAGCCTTAGGCAGATCCTCCTTCAGTGGTACTCTCCTTATGTCTGAGTAGAAGAATGAAAAGGCCACTCTGGCCTGAACTGGATTTGGGTATATGTGCAATAAGGCAAAATTTTGTCCTCAAGCCAACTTCTAGGCAGAACCCCCTATTGGCTATGCATAATTGAATATTTATAGGATGAAAATCAGATGTGCTGTGGAAAGCAACACGCAAAATAAAAACGTGAGTTTAAGGTTTAATTTGTTGCTAGCCATCCCAACAGTCAGGTGGATCTCTGTTCCACCTGATCCAGCCTGAGCCCAAGTTCCAGGCCAGCCAGAGCCACATCGTGAGACCCTGTTGCTAAACAAAGCCAAATAAAACACAGCAACAAACAAGTGTAAAAGAACTAATTTATCAATCACAATAGAGAAACATTCAGACTAGGCCCCTTAGCAATCAAACTCCCCCTCTTGAATTTCATAAAAATATCTGCACCCACATGGCCTCTGCCTTCTTGCCGTGTATTCTAATCTTTTCTGTTATTTTCTTTAAATAAAGTCTCTTCACTACTTTGTAAGCTGTATGGAATTTATTTCATTCTTGAATGCCGAGAGCCTGGAACTCCTGGGCCCTGACCTGGTCCACTAGTAACATGGTGTTTGTTACAGCTCTCCCACTGGACTAAGAAGTGGTCATGAGCTTGAACCTGCCGTGATGACCACGGTTTGCTCTTCCTCTGTGGGTTTATGTCACACCACCCCCTTCTCCTCCAGACCTTCCATGATAACTTGCTCTGCATCGTCACTGAATAGTCTTGCTTCCTACTTCTTCAGTTGGAAAGATGGCTAGAAGAAGCTTTCATATTGTCTCACCATCTGTATCTACCAGCTCTTGTGCCCCACACACCACTTTCCTCCCCATCCTGTTCATACAGGAGAGTTATCCCTGCTGCTATCAGACATTTCTGGAAATTTTTTTTTTAATTTACTTATTTAATTTATTTCTTTATTCTGGGTTAATTTCCTTGAGCCATGGTATTCCTGGCTGGTTTTGGACTCCTCCAACATCAGGCTCCTGAGTGGTAGGGTGAAGGATTGCTCTTTCTCTGTCTCTCTCCCTCCCTCCCTGAAATGAAATCTTATTACGTAAGCAGCCTGGCCTTGAACTTGTAATTCTTTTGCCTCAGCTTCCTGACTACCGGGATTATGGACATTGTCACCACACTTGGGTATCTTTTTCTCCCCAGCTTCCACTTTTTGCTCATTTCCTTTTAAAGATATTTAAAAAAAAAAGTGTGTGTGTGTGTGTGTGTGTGTGTGTGTGAGAGAGAGTGACAGGGAGAGAGGGGGGGGAGGGAGGGAGACTCTTCACAGGGCATCAGATCCCTTGAAGTTGGCATCATAGACATCCTGACCTGAGTTCAGGAATCCCAAGTCTAGTCTTCCTGGAAAAGCAGCAAGCATTCCTAATGGCTGAGCCATCTCTTCAGCCTTGTGCGTTTCTAATAAACAGTTTAAATCCAGTTTAGAGGAAGAGGGTTTATTTTTTTTTTTCCTCCTTTTTTATTTTTGATACTTTATATACATTTCCAATGTTTCCCCTTTTCTGAGTCTCCTCTTTGTATACCCCCCATCCCCTCCCAACCCGCCTCTAGGAGGGAATTCCACCTCCCCCCCCCCCCGTCCACCCATCCCCATATTCCCGCCTTGACATTCCCCTTTACTGAGGCCTCTAACATCCTCAGGCCCAAGGGCCTTTTGTCTCTCCCTGATGGCCATCGAGGTCATCCTCTGCCACATATGTGGTCCAAACCATAACTCCATCAATGTGTATTCTTTGGTTGGTGGTCCGAACTCCAGGAGGACCGGGGGAGGGGGGGGGAGGTCAGGTCCATTGACTCTCTTGCTCCCTCCATGGGGCTGCAAATTCCCT